>JAEHOM010000041.1:0-24042 GCA_016433075.1 Hoplolaimus columbus | reverse complement strand
GAGGAAAGGAGGGAGGAGAGGGAGGGAGGAGAGAGGGAAGGAGGGAAGTAGAGATGTCAATCATCAGTGTATCACTCATCTTTGTTGGTCAGCGACCGTTAGCCAAACACTTTTCAGGATGTCAATGATGAGCCCCCACGCTTTCGGCCTCCCTCCGTCATGTTCCTTTCTCTCCGACTGTCTCATCCTTCCGGCTCCATTCTCCCTTATCTCATAGAGGCTGATGATCCGGATCTGGAAGACCGAAGGCTGGGACTCCAATACGCCATTCTGGACGGGAGCACTGTACCAGTGGGAATGCTTGAGCTGGAACAGAAACAACTGTGTGTGGCAAAGTCGCCAAAGGACAGTGGTGCAAAGGTGGACGACCATTTTGAGGTCAGTCAACAACAGCAGGACAGCGGGTGTGGCCTCAAAATTGCTCCTCCCAATCGGCTTATTTAGCTTCGCATCGGTGCCGTGGATCATGCAAATCACTCGGCAATGCTTCGACTGCACTTGCGCATTGTGGCAGACGGTGCTCAAGTGGTGTCCGAAGGCGCAGAATTGATGACACTGCCCGAGAGCATTGGAGAGTGCGTGACGGAGAAGGACCTTTTGAAGGCGTTGGAACCGGTGGAAGATTGGCAACGGGGAAGGAAGGTGGCCAAGCTGACCATTCTCGGAAACTCGTCCCATTGGACTGTCGGGCGCAACTCCTCCTCTGTCTCCCTGTGCCGTCTTGGTCCTCCTCCTCCAGCGCCTCCTCTGTCCGCCGTCTCCCCCGTCCACCTTCTCGTCGACCTGGCTTCCGACGGATGGACTTTGCTGACAGCAACTTCTCATGTCCAACATCAGTGTCATCTGGCCTTCTCCGATCCAGTTCCAAACCCGCTCGTCGTTTCGGCCAGCATTTCCACCGGGACACTGCTCTATCGATTCCGCGTCCGGTCCATTGGCCCTTGCGGACAGATCCGTTACGAGCTGATCGGATTGCCGGATGACCTTTTTGACATTCATTCGCGCGAGGGATTGTTGTGGTTAGCGAGGGCGGATGGAGATTGGGCAGCTGAGGAGACGGAGATGCGGGTGAGGGCACGGACGGACAACGGAACGGCGCAGACGGAACAACGCTTCAGAGTGCGGGTGGAGAAGAGGGTGAGTCTTCCATTTTTCCGCAGGCATTTCCAATGGGACTTTGCATTTGCACTCTTCAGCTTCTGCTCGACTCTGTCCCTGACTCTCTGACCTTCTTTGTGCCCGACTCCGACCAGCTCCGTCCGGGCGACCTTATCGCCCATTTGCGTCATTCCATCGTCAGTTCGTCACCACTTCACTTCCAACTCGGATCTTCTTCGTCCAATTGGTCCATTTCACGAGAGCTTGTGGAGCTGTTCCCAAACGGAGAGATTCGACTGCTAAGGACGGCCCCTCGGAGTTTGCACACCTGGGAGAGAGCAGTGGAAGTGCGCCGGATGGATGGGCGAATGAACAGCACAGTTCGAGTCCGAGTACATCTTCAAGTAAGATCAGGCATTCACTCACAATCAGAAATGAACTCGACTGGTCTTCTGATGGATTCAGGCGAGTTCGGCGCCGAACAACGTTCCTAAGTGTCCCGATCTGCCAAAGTGCTTTAAATGGACATCGAACATTTCGCCAGGCAGTGCACTCGGCAGTCTCGGCAATGACTACAAAAGTCTGAAGAGTTTTCGACTTCAAAGCCATCGAGAGTGGCTGATGGTGGATGAGGCCAGCGGATTAGTCCGGACACGAGTCCGCGCTTCGGAGGTGACCGACACGGACCAATTGAATGTCCGATATCGGATAAACAGTGAGGAGTGCGAGGCATTGGTGGAGTTGGAGAAGGAGGAGGAGCAGAAGGACCTTAAGAAGAAGACGAAGGTTGTGCGCAGAGAGATTGCGCATCGCGAGGCACTGAACAAAGCGATCAGAGGAGAGGCACTGGTGGAGTTGGAGGGAGAGGACATCCACCCAGCAGTCCGGAACCAGACAACACGCATGCGGGACGCACTGGGCTCAGGACTGGAGTTCGAGGTTGGTTTATATATAATAATATCAAGAACTGGTCGGGATTAAAACTGGTCCTCCGATCCGATCTGATCATGTCCATCTTGATCCGCCTCCCTTCTGCTGTTCATCACATTTCCCGAATGCCCGAGTGATGACAGTACATCATCACATTCCAGTTGTACAGACAGGTGGCGTCCTCCTTGGTCAGTCGGCCAAGTTGAGTTCCTGCCGGGTCACACATGCGCAGACACCTGCTGCCCACCTGTTCCGAACATTGTCCTCGCATTTGTTTTTTTGGTCGTTGCTCACCATTAGTTGGGGCGAGTTCAGGTCCAAATCCTGACAGCACTGGCGGTTGTCTCGGTTTTGTGAGGCGCAGTACAGCACCGCGGACAGGTGCTTCAGCCCGCAACTGCCCCCCGGTTGGACTGCTTGCAGCAGCTGAACAACAGTTTGCGGTTCAGAACAAGTGTTTGATTCCCTGACTGACCAACTTCTTCGCTGCTTCCTGCTCCGTCTCGTACTGACACAAGAAGTGGCACTCGGGCGGCACAAACTGTTCACAACAGGCCAAGAACAGCTTGTTAGCCACCGACTTGCTGGTGCATGGCTGATAGCTCAGTTCTGCAGTTCCGCATTTGGGCTGTTCGGGTTCAGATTTTTCAGGAGGACCTATCCGACCGAATAAATAGAACAAACTTCATCCGCCTTTGGAGGTGCTCTGCGCAAGTCCCGGGAAGCATCGTCCTGGACGGTGGACAGGGGCAACAGGAGCAGGAACAGGCATGCAGTGCGACGGAGTGCGACGGGAAGAGCAGGCATTCCCTAGCGGTGAATGAGAGAATGAATGGGTTGGGAGAGCGGGGTCGAAGCTGGATTGGGTGATCCGGCGGCGGATCAGATTGGATCGGATCGGTGGAGGAGGGGTGGGAGTGAGAGTGACCCATCTATCTGCTGGAAGGGAAGGGGAGGTGGTGGAGTAAGGTCCGGGAAGGTGCGCCTCCCTCCGCCGATGGGTGAAAGTGAAGGGAACAACAACATCCGCTTTTCGTTCAGCTGCGCGGAGGTGCGCTTCTCTTCCTGTTGGTGCCCCCTGCGAAGGCCAACTCTTCTCAGCTGCCTCTTCCGCCCATCTTCGTCCTCCGTGCACCCCTTCTTCCGTCCCTGCGTCTTCGACTCGTGCCCCCTTTGGCAGACCATCTGCTCA
The DNA here is from genome assembly GCA_016433075.1 of Hoplolaimus columbus. Classification (NCBI taxonomy): domain Eukaryota; kingdom Metazoa; phylum Nematoda; class Chromadorea; order Rhabditida; family Hoplolaimidae; genus Hoplolaimus; species Hoplolaimus columbus. The sequence continues at coordinate 20,822 of JAEHOM010000041.1, read as the reverse complement.
CCATCCGGATCATCTCTTCCACACTTCCGGTGACCATCTCCAGCGATCTGCCGCTCGGCACCGTCTTCCTCCGCCTCCATCTCCGCTTCCACTCTGAACTGCTCCAACTCGTCGCTGCTAATGCACCGCTCTTCTCTGCCCGTCTCTTCATCTCCAACACTTCCTCACCTCTTCCCTTCCATCTCTGTCCCATCAGTGGCCAATTAAGTCTGCGAGCACCCCTTCCCCTGTCTTCCACCAGTTTTGTGTTCGATGTGATCGCGGAAGAGGACTGGACGGGCGCGAACGGACGACGGCGCTTGGAAGTTAGGGTGAAAGAGGGTAAAGAAAGAAAGGAAGCAGATGAAGAAGCACAGGAAGATGAAGAAGGACAGGAAAATGAGGAGACAGCCGCTCATCACCACTACATATTCCGGGTGCCCGAAAGTGCACCCGTTGGCCACGCTATTGTCAAGTTTGACCAGAACGATGGTTTTGAGCTGGAAACTGATGATGATGTGCCATTTGGTATGGTGAATGGTACACTGACTGTGAGCGAATCGCTGGACGCAGAGCATGCCTCGCTGTATTCCTTCCGGGTCCGACCTTCCGGGAGACAAGTGGAAGTGCTGGTGCTGGACGAGAACGAGAATCCTCCAGCGATGACTATTTCCGCACCAATTGTCGTTTCGGAGGGAGCGACAATCGGCGCACGGCTTGTTCACCTCGGCTGGAGCGACTCGGATCTGAACAGTCGGCTGAACGCGCTGGTGGACCCGTTCTGGATGGAGGAGGAGGACGACGAGCAGTTGTTCACGGTGGACACGCGCGGATGGCTGCGGCTGGCGGGAAGGCTGGACCGAGAACAGAAAGCGGAACATCAGTTGCGCATTCGACTGATGGACGGAAGGCCATCTCATCATCGGAAAGGTTTGGTGGCATCTGATCAAAAGATCACTTTCTGCTGATCACAGTACTGGTCGCCCTCGTCGAGCTGAAGATCGTGGTGTCGGACGAGAACGACTGTGCCCCACGCTTTGCCTCCCCAACACTGACAATGTTTGTCGAGGAGAACGCGCCGCTGAGCACCGTGTTTGGCACGCTGTCCGCTACGGATCCGGATATGGGCGTCAATGGAACCGTACGGTACAGACTGTTGGGGCGAATGCCAAAAGAAGTGGCACTGGACCCGGTGTTCGGTTATCTGTCGGTGAACAGCCCGCTGGACCGGGAACAACAGGCCGAACTGGAATTCACCGTGGAAGCTTTCGATCTGGGCAGGCCTTCACTGCAGACACTGGCTCATGTGAAGCTGTTGGTGCTGGACCAAGACGACAACAGGCCGGAACCGGAACAGAACCAGCTGGAGTTCAGGGTGGAGGAGGCAAGCCCTAAGGGACAGGTGCTTGGCCGACTCGCTTACCGGGACCCGGACGAGTGGTCGAATGCACTGGCTCTGTTCTTCATGCCCAACGACGTTGATCAGCAGCACCAATTCCGCATTGGCATGTTCTCCGGCGTGCTCAGCCTTGCCCGACCGCTTGACAATGTGCCCGCGGGCACTGTCCTTCGACTGAACGTATCGTTGCGTACCTTCTCCGCCAAGTGGCCTCCCTCTCCGATGTTTGTGTCTTCAGACCATCTCTCTGTGCATGTCCCTGTTCAGATCTGTCACTGTTCGGGTCGTCCCTTCTTCATTAGCCGACTTGTCGTCCTCTGCCCAACTTTTGCCCATCTCTCACCAGCTCGTCCGGCTCCAGCTCCACCCTTGGCTCCCAATGCCGTTCGCCTTCCACCGTGTTCTGCTCCCTTCTCGCCAGAAGTTGGACAATGTCTCCTTCCTTCTCCTGGACTCCTCCGACCACTCTTCGATCTCCTCTCTGTTCCAACTCCATCCTCAGACCGGAATCCTCTCTTTGGTTCGTCATCCCCTGCCGACTGCTGGTCATCTCCCCGTCTTCCGTCTTCCGGTGCTCATCTCCTCCGCTTCCGCTCCTCTCCATCGCCTCACCCTTCACATCCAAACTGTTCACTGCCATCGTCCACTGTCCCTTCACTCCTCCACCCAACTAGTCGAACTGCTCGTGAATGCCATGCCTTCCACGGAACTCGCGCGTGTTGAACCAAGCGGCGTCAGACAACCGCAACGTATCCGATTCAGAATGGCGGAGGAACGGTGTGAGCAGGGCAGAAACTTATCTACCGGAAGAGGACACTTCGCTGTGCATCCGACCGAAGGCCGTCTGACCGTGCTTGAATCACTGGACGCGGAGCAGTGCTCTCTTTGGACAGTTCGTATCCGGGCCTACGATGCTCTGGACGAGTGGTCTTGCTCCGCGTCGGATGCACTCATCCAGATCCGGGTCCGAGACGTGGACGAGAGTGGGCCGGAGCTGCGACTTCCCTTCGGCTTGTCGGACCTGTTCATTCCGGAACCAACTCTTCCCGATTCGCTTGTGCTTGTTCTGAATAGGGACCACAACGAGAAGGTTCGTCTTCGGCTCGGAGGCGAACATGCGGCACAGTTCACGGTGGACGCAGCAAACGGCGAATTGCGATTTGTTGGGAACGGAGCGGAGACGAATTGCTCCCGCGAGTGCTCAGTGTTGGTACAGCTCGATCAGCCGCCGAAGAACAGCAACAACAACAACAACAGTGTTGAACTGCATATGTACGGTTCACCTGCGCGAAATTTTCCTGTCTTTGACAAGGTTGATCTGCTGATCAGCCTATCAGGAGTCACCTTTCCTTCCCAACAGAGCTGTCCCGGCTCCGTTCACCTGATCCTTCCGGACCCGCGCACTCCGTTTGATCACTTCCGCGCCCACTTGGCCAATGACTCATCCGGACAGCGACTGTTCTACTCGATTGCCTCCGGCAACTCCCACCATCTCTTCCACATTGATCCTTTCTCCGCCACACTGTTCTGGGTCCGTGCCCCATCTCCCTACAGGCCTTCTCATCTCATCCACATTGCTGCCACTAACCCTCGCGGTCCCTTCACCAGCTTCTGTCCTCTCCGAGTGAGCTTTTTGGGAATTCGGGATTTCACCAGACTCCCTCCCCTTTGTTCCAGGTTCTATTTCCTTCGCCTCCTCCCAACTTCCGTCGTTGCCTCTTCACTTCTCTACTCACCAATGACTCTTCCCTTCGGACACCTTTTGTGGCCATTGAACTTGCCGAAAATGAGCCACCGCCGGAGGGGCCAATTGTGAAAGCAACGATTGAAGAAGACGGAACAGAGGAGGAAGAGTTGGAGATGGACACAGAATGGGAGGGACTGTTTCGGATGGATGCCAGGCAGGGCACTGTGTATTTGAACAGATCGCTGGACAGAGAAGTTGACGGTGAACAGGTCAGTGCCAGGATCAGGCCGAAGGGAGGTGGGACAGAGTGCGTTCTGAAGGTGAGCTTTGATCTCCTCCTCTGACTCTGATCTGCTGGACTCGTCAAATCCAGGTAACTGTGATGGACCGCAACGACAATGCACCCCGCTTTGCGCACCTCTTGGACATTTCTGTTCCGGAGTCGGTTCCTTCTGGTTCTGTGGTGTTCCGGCTTAAAAGCGACGACGCGGACACGTCGGAACACTCGCATAATTGGTACTCGTTGGAGGAAGATGCGGACGAGCTGTTCGCTGTTGACAAGTGGACCGGAGAGGTGACCCTTCGGGGGAAGTTGGACCGGGAGCGGAAGGCGGAGTATCGGCTGAGAGTTGGGGTGCAGGACGCGGAATGGCAAGTGCTCAGCACACTGCGCATTCGTGTGATGGACGAAAATGACAATGCGCCCGAGTTTGGCGAGAATGGTCAGCTGAGCTGGGTGATCGAGGAGGACGGGTCGGAGGAGAAGGTGATCAGACTGGGCGAGCTGGAGGTCCATGATGCGGACGAAGGACGGAACGGACAGGTGCATTGCTGGACGGAGGAGTACGCGATGCCGGGATGGGCATGGATGGATCAGAACGGGGCACTTTGGGCAGATCGGAGTCTGTGGAGAGCGATGGAAGCGGGCGGTGGACAGGTCGAGGTCAGTTGACTCGAGCACAGGTTCAGGTTCAGCACTAAACAGGTGCAGTTGTTGATCCATTTCAGTTTTCTGTGTTCTGTGCGGATGGTGGTTTGCCGCCCTTGCAGAGCCAGACCAAGGTCCGACTTCGCTGGAACGGCTCATCAGCTCCCGAGGGATGCTGCCGCACTTCCGAAGTGACAATGGTCAATCGGGCGTCATCTGCCCGTCGTCTCGAGATCCATCCCATCGCACCGCTGCCGTCCGCGGACGACGATCAGCTTTTGCCAGTCCCTTCCTCCATCCCAACAATTCAAATCGTCCGCAAAAGATCGTCAGAGCAGCGGATCAGTGTGGCAAGAGCAGTCGTTACGGAGGAGGGAAATGGGAAGAAGTGGCATTTTGGATTGGAAGACACTGATCGGACGGAGGAAAATGGATGGATGGTATCGGTGGAAGCGGAAACTGGGATGATCAGCCTAAACTGGACAAAGTGTGCGGAAGAAGAGCGGGGAGAGGACAGTGGGGAGGAATGGGAGACACTGGTCAAGCTGAGCGCTTCGGACGGTGTCGGGCAACGAGTGGTGGAGACCAGTGCCAGGTCAGTTTTTCAAATGTCCAATTTAATCACTTACCACCCACCGATCAGTTCCTTACTCATCAGATTAGTCGTCCTTCTCCCTCTTCCCGCTGATCAGCCGTCTCCTTCTTGCGCCGATGAGTACCTACGTCCTCTCTGGCACTTCACTATGCCAAGCCATTCCCCCAATGGGACCATTGTTGGCCGTGTCCCAACACACTGTCGAATTCCACCGTCCGCCCATTTCTTGATCAACACACGCGCTACGCGCGAGTTCCGCATCGATCCGCGCAGCGGAGAACTGGTGCTGGTGACGGACAGAAGAGAGGCGGGACTGGCGGAAATCGTAATTGCACTGGTCGCTGATCGTACCGATCAGTTGTTGTTGGGAAGGTCAGTGGGTCGTCCGTCGTCCCTTATTTCCACACTACTCACCTGCTCCCTCCACTCAAATCATCAGATGCACTGTTCGCATCCACTTTCTGAGTCGTCTCGGACCTTCGCCAGTGTTTCCGAGTGACAGCTTCACCGCGCGACTAATCGCTAACGCGCCGTTGCACACGGAAGTGCTGCGCTTGGACAACTTCGTACTGCCCAGTGGGAGTCGCATTGAGCTGGAGGAGTCGGAAAAGGTCTTTTGCGCGTCTCCATTTTGTTGGGATTGGGCTTCTTCGGGCGAATTTCCGGGTCGAATACGGTCTGGAGAGGTGTCTCGGTCTTTTCTTGACTTCTTCTACCTTCTGATCACCGGCCTCCCTTTCCTGCTGATCAGGTGCCCTTCTGCTTCCCTCCCCGGTCTCCGTCCACGCTCGTCCTCTGCACTCCTATTCCGCCGCCGTACTCCCTCCTTCCTTCCATTCTCCGTCTCCGTCTTCTTCTCTTCGTCGGTTCCCAACTCCGTTCCCGGTCAAACGTCTCCATCTATATTGAAGCTCCACCGGATCTTCTAGCGGAACCAAACGTTCCGCCCGGTGGCATTGGTATTGTCCGTTGGAGTGCAACTGCGGGCCAGAACATCCTGCAGGTCCAGGATGTTAGGAAACCGGTTGAAATTGCGGACGAACGGATGGGCGAGGTGAGTTAGATCGTCCGATGGATGAGTCCGCTTTGACTTTCCTCCCTCCTCTTCCATCAGCTGTTTCGTCTGAATTCTTCCACCGGACTGCTTTCTTCCCGTGCATCTCTCAAGAGACTTAATCAGACGTTGTTCTCGATCCCGATCCGATCTTCTGTTCAGCAACAGCTGTTGCTGTTTGTACTGCTCGAGGATGATGATAATGATGAACAACACCATCGCAATGATCATGGCTCGATTCGGCTGTCCATTATGAGCAGAACAACTTCGCTTGGAGTACCGGAAACTGGGCTAACACTTGTGCCGGTGGGAACCAAAAGGCAGTGTGTGCAAGCATCCAAGGACTTGGGAAGCGGAAATGAGGAGAAGGCATTCACAACAATCAGAGTGAGTCGGTCGACTGATTTGTGACATCATTCAATCAATCGATCAATCAATCAATTGATTATTTGAATTCCGTCAGATCACTCCCAACTGCACTCTCGTTCTGCCTTCAAATTTCCGCGCAGTGCCCTCCGGCAGTGTCACATTGCCTTTGGGAAACAACAGCACTCTGTCCATTCGGATTGATCACCCTTCGCTGGAGGATCACATGCTGATGTCCAGCCTGATCCAACTTCGGATGTACGCCTCAGACAATGCGCTTGGCCACCTGCTTGGTACCATCGAGCGTGCAGTGCCTGATTTGGTGAGACCTTTGACCATTTGATCTTTGATCAGCTGATCACACTGATCTCTGTTCCTTCCCCCAAAGGTCCTTTTGGTCCCCATGCTTCTCGTGCCTCATGCGCATCTGCAACTGTCCCCCTTCTTCGGCCTCCGCCGCCTTCTCGTCGCCTTTGCCAGCTCCGACGGTGTCCCATTGCCCAGAGCCGAGTCCATAGCTATCGTCCGCCATTTCGCCAGTTCCAACCCCGACGCAATGGCCAATGTGTGGGACTTTCGTGTGGAGACACCGGCGAATGGGACAGTCGGACAGTGTGTGGGGAAGGCATTGGCTGAAAGAGTGTCGGTAGGCGCGGGAGGACGCCTTTGGATGCCCTTTCGAGTGACTGACAGGTTCAACGATTGTCTTGCGATTGGGGTTCGACAAAGTCCGAAATTGCCTTCAGTTGTGTTGCGGAGAGACCAAACATTGCTGAGGAGAGTGCCCGTGGGAGGGAGTGTGGTCTCCGAGGAGAAAGTTCGGCACAAAGTTCTTCGGCGGAACAAGTCCAAGTGCACTCCTTTCATCCGTCCAACACACCGGACCATTCCGGCTTCATTCGCATCAACTTCCCCGCTCTTCCGCGCACTCTGTCGCTGCAATTCGCCACCACTGAGCCCAGTGCCCTGCTCCTTCACATGCCATCCCTGCTCTCCGTGGACTTGGTCAACGGGAAGCCCCGACTGAATGTGATGGGCACCCGCCGGAGCATTGTGCTGTCCAGCTCTGTCAACGACGGAAGTGGGTGTCTGATCAATCAGACAGAGTCCACTGATCAGCTTCGGTTCAGAGTGGTGGACACTGAGTTTGCGTTGGAGGAAGCTGAACCTGACGCTAACTGTTGCTCCCGTTGATGAGGGTCTGGCCAATTCTTATGACCGTGCGCAAGTGTCCTTTCCTGCGACCACCAATTCCTCCGTGCTGTTACTGCTCGGCGACCTTTCCCCCTTCCCGGCGCTGTTCCAGCCTCATCAGCTGTCCGCTTTTTCACTCATCGGCTGCCTTCGTCGCATCACCGTCGATGGATTCGATCTGCACAAGGATGCGCATATTTTAGCGGAACACTTTGACGATGAGCACATTGTGGAGGTGAATGGGCCGGGAGAATCGCCGGAGTGTTACCCGATTGGTCCTTTCATCAGATCAACGGCACATCCGCCAGATGCTTTCTCGACGCGGACAGTGATCGGTGTGCACGAGAGGATGCCCTCAGAGCATGTGGAACCGATGGCATTTGTGTGCCGTCTGGGGCTTCCGAATTCACTTGTGTGTGCGGATCCGGACTCTTTGAAGCGGTTGACTGTGTGCAAGGTAAGCCGTGGCACTATCCGAATTTTAGGCATCTATCCGTACATAGATTGCACTCATAAACTAAGAAATTGGAGGAAAAGTGAAAATTTGACCTTTTTTTTGCTCAAAATTAATGCATTCATGGATTTTTGCCTTAAAAATGGATCCTGCTGATGGGATAGCTCCATAATCTTCCCATCTCCGCTTCAGCTCCCTCCTTCGCCGTGTCCATTCGGCGTCCTCTGCGCTTTTCGCTTTCCGCTCGTACTCTCCGTCATCTGACATTCCTTCCGCTCGCTGGCAACCTCGTTCACCAACTCTATGGCCAAACGGAGGGGGAGAGCAGCGGAGATGTGCGTCCAGGGGGAAGAGTCCAGTGGACGGAGTTGGACTTCCGCACTACGACCGGAGGCGTTTTGATGTGCGCCGACATGCGAGACCACACGTCGGTGGCGATGGAAGTTAGTTTCCAGGGATCGTACTCGAGCATTTTTTGGGAAATTCCGTTATTACTTTTAGGAACTTTTGGGAAATTCGGGGAATTTGGGAAATTCCCGTTATTATTCATTGTCAGTCATCTTTTTTTTATTATGTCAAGGTGGATGCCCATGCCGTCCAATACGTTCTGCGCCGGAATCAGTCCGACTCTTTCCGACTGTCTGTTTCCAGCCCAGCGAATCTGTTCGATTGGCAATGGCATCGCATGTCAATGGGAGTGTCTTCCGACGGAAAAACGGTGGGCGCAGAGGGGAAAAGAGTCCTCATCGGGGATCATTCATTGACCGCTCGTCCAGCTCCATCTCCGCATCGACGACACCCATCGAAGCGAGCGGACAGCACACTTCTTCCCCCTCCCGCTGTCCGCCAACCTCGCGGCGCTTTCTCTTGGCGCAAAGAGCCGTAACGCCAGCAGCAAGCCGTTCAGAGGCTGTGTGCGCCGCTTCCTGCTCAACGGCCAGCTCCAGCAACTCCATCCGCAGATGATGCCAATGGTGGCGCACAGACGGGTGGGTGGGATAGTGGGAACAACCACTATCACTATACATAGAAGACCAAGATTCCAGTTCAACTAATCAAAATGGTCCAATTTTGGTTCTTCTTATTTGCCCTTTAGTTCCTGGTCCTGGTGAACTCCTCCGATTCCTCCTCCGACTGCTTCTCCTCGTCAGTTCCTTCGACCACAGCCTCCTTTTTGCCGCCCCTTTCCTTGGGCGCTGTACTGCTCGCCGTCGTCGTGTTGGTCCTCTGCACTTGTCTCCTTCTCAGTTCGTCACGCCTTTTCGTTCGCAAATGGCGTAAGAGTGAGCGAAGGACGGAGAGGGGACAGACAACGGCTGAGCTGTGGCGGAGGGTGGTGCACACTGCGACGCCATCGCCGCCAAAGTCTGCCGACCAGTCGAGGGTGCCCTCCGCCAGCACCTTCTCCTCCGCCGACTTCAGCACACTGGCAGGATCACCGCAGGATTCGCCCGCGCATCCTGTCCAGGCCCAGAGCTTTTACCATGACGTCATCGTCGAGCACAGCAGTGGCTATTGGAAGGTCGGTCAATAAGTGATGGGAGGAGGCTGGGGAGGAGGTAATTAAAAAACGCTTCGGTTAAGAACCTGATGACCATAAGCTCGTCCCGTCCAGTTACACTTACTCATAGTACCGTCTAGTAGGGAAACAATGAAGAAAAAAACCGTTTCATGCCAGAGGAAGGACAAATTATCAGCAGCTCAACAAAGATTTTTCGAAAAATCCCGTAAAACAGCGAAAAATTGCATTTATTTTTGAAAATTTTACGTCTTTTGGCTTAAAATTTTTGCTGTAAAGTGGGGTCCGATATTTGTCAGGAAAATTGTAATGAAATTTAAGCGAATTTATTCCATAATTTGCATTTCCACTCACTTTTTTCTTTTTTTAGCATCTGCACGCGCAGGAGAGTGATTACATGAACCTCCGTGCGCAATATCATTTCGTGACCGATGGTGAGAGTTACATCTCTTCCAACGGCAGCAGCAGCAGATGACCAGAACTGAACAAAAACAGAGATCGATGGATAGAAGGAAGAACGGGTCAATGAATCATCAATTCAATGAATTAATGCCTAAATAAATAAAAAAGAGAAAAACAAGTAAATAAATAAATAAATAAGCACATATGTAAACAGAAAGAAGTAAACGAAGAACGAATTGCAATGCGTGCGTGGGACAATGGGTGGGTGGATGGATGGATGGTGATTTACATGCATGCAGGACAACATCAACATTTTAAAGGCAAAATAGATAAATGCATCTTGATCTTGACGAACTATGTGGCACTGATCACGAATCCGAGCTCACTTGTCAGATTTTCAAAATCTCAAACTCGAGGCCTGGTAAAACTAAAAAAAAACGTATTTTTTCTGAAAAAACAGGCCTAGATTTTGAAAAGCTGAGCCCGGATTCGTGATCAACACCCCAGAAAACCTCTTAAAGGCTTAAAGCAGGGATTTTTCTATGGGTCGGCTAAAACTGGTGTCGGTCATTACTGGTACAGCAGGAGGCAGGAGTAACCGAGTAACACGTAACACCACTTTCACTTTCACTCCACCTTATCCTTCTTGCCGTTGGTATAATTTGAATATCGGGTTCCGCCTCTTTCGTTGCCTTTCGTTTCGATAAATTATCACTCTACTTTCATTTTAAATAATCGCTTTCGTTCATGCTTTCTTGCTTTTGGCATTCCGTTTACTTTTCGCTTTCTCTTTTTCAGAGAGGGCGTCGGCGTCTACTATTGCTCGGAGAATTTTTCTATAAAAGCACGTCAGTTCTTGAGGTCTCATTCACACACCGTCACAGTCAGCCTCCATCCATCTCATCAGTGGACGTGTCACAGCATCAATGACATTGCAACCAATGCCGAAGGAAGTCGAGCATTTTATCGAAGAAGCTGACGATGCACATTCATTTGCTGGATCATCAACTTCGGCAACATCAACAGAAGGAGCATCGGCAGTTTCAACAAACTCAAGCACGGGGGGTTCAACGTCGTCAAACACAACAACAACAATGCCAAGCGTGTCTTCCACCAAAACGGATACAACAACAGGGTAAGTCATTTATTTTTGAGTTCCATTGCACACAGACAGCTATTTTTCACTCACAGATCCAGCACAACTGCTGATGGCTCAACTTTGACCCCAACTGCTGGTGGAACTGAGGGAGGGCCCACCAACACGCTGGTCATCGTCCTTTCGGCTGTTGGCGCTGTTCTCCTGCTGGCATGCATTGTGCTCGCTGTGATTTGTTTGATCAAATGGCGCAAGCGAAGAAAGCAACGGAAGGAGGAGGGCGACGACGAAGTGGGAACACTGAAGCCAACGGAGGACAACCCGGAGGAAGCCGACTTCAAGCCGGAAGTCATACGCAAGATGGGCGGAGCGAGGATCCTCAAACAACTCACGGTATGTTGCAGTCAAACTCATTTATTCATTCGTCTGATCACTGCTCACACTGTTGCAGTTGCCAAGTACCGAAGCGCCGAATGAAAAACCTTCGCTCGAACCTGGCCAGGGACCCAAGTTTCAGAACGAGCAGTGCGAGGTCTACGACATCTGGAGTTTGACGGTGAGTGAGAGACCAGTTCCCGGATGGATCACCTAATGATCGGTTCAGGAGGTTGTCGTCGATGAGCATGGGAAACGCGTCTTTGATAGTCCGAGAGTTTGCGCGCAGGATGCGGGACGGTCCGGCTACGTGATGAACCGACGGCACAAGCAGATCAGGTCGGACTACGAAGATGACGACGAATCCGAGGGCACACGCAACTCGTAAGTACTCTTCTGCTTATTAGCTGATTAACGCGGACACTCACTCCCCACTCATTCAGTTACGAGTCCCAAAAAACTGATGAGGCTTTGTCGGTGGAGGCGGACATGCAGACGACTTCGATGGCTGCTGATCCCCAACAAACAATGACGTCACAAGTCGCCACGGCCACGGCACCCGCCGCATCCTCTGCTGTTACAGCGGCATCAAGCGATGAGATTGTTGCGCAGAAGCTGTGAGGAATAACACACCGTGTGGCGGTCCGTCAGTGAACAACAATGGATTTTTATGAGAGAAAGGCGCTGTCAGCCCACATGTGATGGTATTATGTTCTTCCTTGTACATTTTTTTGTAACTTTCTTTTCTGGATCATCAGACGCTCGTGTATTGTTGTATATTATGTCAGCATCGGCAAATAAACCTTTTAATGTGTTGATGATTTTTGCGCTTTGTTTGTTGATATATGTACATACATTGCACCATCCGAGACAATCAATTTTTTAAAAAGCGAAAAGCATTAATTTCTGTTGACATTGTTTTCTAATGATCTCGATCGCGCTTGCCACTCATTTTTAACAGCAGTAGAGGATGGATGGGATGCTCGAACTATACCTGCATAATGGAAAGTCCCAATATACAGTTATCCAGGTTGTTTGAATTTCTATTGAAACAAAAAGTAATTTATTTTATTCATTGCTTGCTCTTAAAAGATCGCATGATCATGCGCTTCCCTCTAGTAAATTCATCAACATACTGCATAATATTTTGCGAGATTAATCAATCGTAAGGTCTGTAAAATCAATCTGAAGCGAAAGCAAATGTCTAAAAGTTCAAATATATTCAAATTCAAAATCTACTTTAGTAAACAAATTCAAATCATCCAATCAGGTTTTTTGCTTCGAATTAGTTCACACTCATTTTTTTCATTTTGCTTGATCTCTTCAAAATAATCTGACTGATAGAATATGAGGTTCTATTGCATAGAACCTTTTGTGCGTCCAATCAATTCCCCAAAACTTCCCAACGGGGAAAGAATGTTAATTTTAAAACGTAAAAAACCGTGATAGTAGCATCAGACAGGCTAAATCAATATTCTTATCCTGTTGGAGGGTTCTTGGGTAGCCGTTCGACAATGTCAAATTGATAGGTATCAATTTGACATTGACAAACGTTTTATCATTAAAAAAAATGTTTGTTGCAAGGGCAAAAATTGATTGGACGCATAAAGTGCAATAGAAACGGAGATGGATAGAAAAAAAGTCCATAGACAAGGAAGATACATTTCGTCGTATTAAATAAATTTCACTCATCTAAAAGCTACTTGCACTATATTGCATATTTGAGATTCTCACTTTACATATACATTTCGCTGCGCACGCACGCAGCACGCATCCCCATTCTCCTCCCTCTTTCTCTATTACATATTACAAAGGTCGTTAAAAAAGCCTTTTAGCACCATTTTCTTTCGCTTTGAAACCTTTTAGAATATCTGTTTGTCTTGGAATGAATGGATGGGAAATATCTACCTTGGTTCGCATGGCATCTGGGAGGGTGGTGGGTAAATAGATAAACGCATAAAAGTATAGCCAAGGAAGCAAACATCACGCAGGGATTAAAATGCAGAAAAATCCTTGTCCAGCAAACATTCAATAGAAACAGAAAACCGGATTTTCAATCAATTTATTTATTTGGCAAGGGAAGAAAAGAAAAGGATGCACCCAATTCAGCATCCCCAACAACAGATTGGTCCTCATCCAACTTCTTCTACGGCGACTCAAATTCAGCAAGCTCAACAGCAGCGACCAGTCGCCGTGCCAATCCATTCTCAGCAGCAGCAGCACCATTATCAACAAGCCACCAATCAAGGGCATGTGCACCCGCAGCAGCAACAGCAATCTGTTCGGGGACTCACTGTTGTGCAACAGCAACAGCAAAAGGACCACAACCATCAGCAACAAGCGCCTCCCCACCAAATGCAACCGCAACCGCATCCCGGGACCCCAATGCACGCGTTTCATGAATTGGAGATGGGAAGCGGCGGTCTGCACCATCACCCCCAACAACACGCTCCACATGCTCAACAACAACAACAACATCTTGCCAATATGGTGGGACAGCAACAACAACAACATGGCGGTGGCGGACATCCACAACAACAAGTGTTGGTGCACCACCAGACACAACAGCAGAATGTCAGTGTGGTCGGCCAGCAGCATCTTCCAATTACACGAATGGATCAGCAGCAGCAGTCTATGATGCGGATAGATCAGTCAGCAAGGTATTCGACACTTTTAAATTTTCAGAAATTGACAGAACTGGTCTGGTGCAAATAAAATTAAGGGGAGCGCCTCATACTCATAATACCTCCCCACGTCTCTAACACAATTAGGAACGTACCTAGGATTTTGGTCAGAGGAAGGGGTTATGCTGAGAGATCCAAAATTCTGAAACTTTTTTCGTCGCGCTGAACGCGCTAAAAATTTTTTGCAAATTCGGAAGTCGACATTTTTAGGCCAAAAGAATTTTGGCAAAAAAAAAGCATTTTTAGGCCAAAAAATTACTTTTGGCTTGATATTGATACTATTAATACAGGAGTGTAGTGAAGAATTCACCAACTGGTATTTATAATGCTGAGGACTCCGAATCTGAAATTAATTAAATTTCACACTTTACTTATAGTTGGTCTTACATGAGTCACTTAATCAAAACAAAAATTCATTTTTTCAAAATGATGTCAAACGATACCACCAAATTCATGAAAATGATGGAATATGTTTTTCCCATTTCCAAATTATTTCCATCTTTTTAGTTCGATGCAACCGCACATGCATCCAGCGCCTCCCGCTCCTCCTCAACAACCTCAACGCGTTTTTGGTCAGCAACCGATGTTCCAGTCTCAACACAGTCAACATCAACAGGAGATGCAGTTCCACCAGCCGCCCCCGTTTCCGGCGCATCATCCGCACCCGTACATCGGGTCACAACGGTTTGCTGTTTCGTTGCTCTCTGAGATGGAAATGCAGCCCAATTCTTCTCCGAAGCAAAAGTATCGAGACCTGAAAAAGAAATTCAAATACTTGGTTTATGTGAGTTTCGGCAAAGAGTTTTTCTCAATTTGTTATTCAAATCGGATTTTAGGAAAACGAATACTACCAAGAAGAGCTGAGGAATCTGCAGCGAAAATTGCTCAAACTTTCGCGAGACAAGAACTTTTTGCTTGATCGACTTGGCCAATATGAGCAGCTCAGTGATTCGAGTGATGATTCGGATGCGTCCACAAAGACACTGGAAGAGCGCAACGGAGCAACGAAACCGAAAAAGTTTGTCACTCTTTTTAATCAAAAGCACTTTTCTATTTTTTATGCAAACAGAAAGCCACCGAAGCAGACACCAAACAGGAAAAGAGCGGCGCCTAACGCCAACACATCTAGCGGCCAAGCTCAACCCAAGCGTGTGGCCAGCAAACCCACTCCTGCAAAACAGAAAAGTTGGTATTTAAAAATTTGTGAATAAAGATAAGTAAAGGACATAGCTTGTTGCAAATCGAAACATTGGTGAAAAAACATTTAAAATTTTATTTTACCCCACTAAAGTTTACATAGCGAAACAAGGTGTAATTTTATTGTAAAGATTTCCTACAAATTCCATGCAAGTTAAAATTTTTAGCTGCTAACCACTATGCATTTTATATTTAACGAATTTGCACTTTATTTGGATTTGTATTATTTTTTATGAATAAACTTAAAAAATCGCATCTAATTCAACCATCTACTACATTTTTCTTTCATGTCCTAAACTCGTTATATTTACATTTGGTTTTAGCCCGATTTTTTTTACATTACTTTAATTAGTAGCTTTTTATAGCATATTTGACACTCAGAATATGTTTTTTAACTCGGTTTTAGCTTCGGAAGCTCTGAAAACAACAATCCCAAGTCCGATGGCAAATATGCTCCAAAAAGGTGGAGAAATGGATCCGACAGCGAGTGAAAGCACAAAACAGCAAGGCTTAGCTTCGCCATCTCAACGTGAAAGTCAACAGCCATGCTATGCCGATGGCATTATGAATGAGGAAGAAGCGGCAGCAAAAACGGAGCTCAAGGTGGAGCCAACTGACTCATCAACAGCAAACAGTTCAGCTTTCGCAGAAAATGTTGTTGTCCATTTTAATTCTCAATGATGATTAACACCGCTTGACTTGTTACTTTCTAAACATTGTTTATACATTTTACTTTCTTAAACATTGTTTATACATACATTTTTTGTCCATTTTCTTATTAAATTTTTCAATTTGATAAAAATTTCTGTGCACATTAATTTAAAAGTGTTAAAATTGGTTGGAAAAACAATTCGCTTACTCATTTAATTTGTTTTATTATTGCCCCATTTTGTTTTGACTTATTACGCATTGTCGCTAACAAATGTTCCAATGGCACGTAAACAACTGAAGCTTACCGATTTTTTATTTCGCGAAGTTGCTGCGAAGAGTGTGAAGAGGCAGCTGCCGGAGTCGCCAACACATTCTAATGAGTCTGGGCCAGCGGAAAAGAAAAGGTTACTAAAATAATGCCTTTGGTGAAGTACGTCGTCTAAATCAGTGGCCCCCTTATAGAGCCGTTCTCTGCGAGCTTAAGGTCAACGCCGTCAGTGATGGGTCATGTGCTGCTAGTAGTGAGTCTGGGAATTGCGGTGATGTGAGCTCTCCAGCCAAGCCGGAAGCTTTGTCCTCATTGCCATCTCCCCGCCGGTCCAATTTGCATGCCGTCTTTTCCGCTTTGACTGAGCCTGGATGGTCATCTTTACTTGACAAAGAGCTCAACAAACCATACATCAAGGACATTTGCCGATTCCTAGAAGCACAGGACAGAAAGGTATATTGGCCCTTATTTTGATATAAAAATATAATAAAATATTTGGTGTTTAGGGGGTTATAGTGTTCCCACCGCGCCATCTCGTCTTCAATGCCTTTAATATGACTCCGTTCGATCGAATTCGCGTCGTCATTATTGGTCAGCAAAAATCATGTTTTGATGGCATCATTTTTTGTTCTAATTTAGGTCAGGATCCGTACCACAATTTACGTCAGGTCATAAGCATCCCATAACAACCTACCATTTATCTCGTTCTTTTTAGGCTCACGGTCTTTGCTTTTCCGTCCCAAATGGGGAACCACTGCCTCCTTCGCTGAAGAACATTTTCAAAGTACGCAACATATTTATGTTTTGATGAGCTTTGAGCAACTTTCTTGAGGAACTTTCTTCCGAATATTCGAACTTCAAAGTTCCTGAGCATGGATCTCTTACCAAGTGGGCCGCCCAAGGAGTTTTTTTGCTCAATGCCACGTTAACTGTCGAGTAAGGAGACTGATAATCTAATGAGTTTAATTTGCATTTTTTAAGGGCTCATAAGGCCAATTCGCATGCGAATATTGGATGGCAACAGTTCACGGATGCAGTGATCAAACTGATCAGTGACCGTTCGGTGAAAGGCAATGTGTTCCTTCTTTGGGGCGGATTTGCACAGAAGAAGGAAGCACTGATTGATCGGCGGAAGCATCGGATCATCAAGGTGAGCTCCTGCTGGATTCGGGATATCTGATGAGCACTTTAAGTCCCCATTTCCTTGTTAAGGCCGCGCATCCTTCGCCACTCAGCGCCCATCGTTTTTTCGGATGCAAATGTTTCTCCCGAACCAACGCTGCACTTATCGAGTTGGGGAGGGAACCAATCGATTGGACGGATCTCTAGGTGTTTGTTAAGATTCGGAATTCACTCATCGACAGTGCCACGGGAATTAGCCAGCCATTAACCACCTTCCGCTACTCTTTCTTTCATACTTTCATTCACTTTTTCATATTTTTTCAACCAGCTTATGTGGCGTCTTTGCTTTCTGCTTATCCAATTTTGTTTATTTATTTGTCGCCAAAAACTTTCCAATCTTTACTTCGAGCTTTGAGAATTCTTTATTAAAAAATGAAGAACTGATTTTAACAACTGCCATGAGAATTCAGAAAATATTTTCGTATTGGTTGATCGATTTAGGCAAGGTAGGGGCAGGGTATAATATCATGTTCAAGTTTATGGTGGGTGTGGGTCATTTGCTTATAATATAACTGTCCATGTACTACTCTCGCTCTTTTTCTCCCTCTCTCTTTACATCTCTTCCTCATCTCCTTCTCTCTTTTCCTTTCTCTCCCTCTTTCTTCCTTATC
This sequence comes from Hoplolaimus columbus, assembly GCA_016433075.1. Classification (NCBI taxonomy): domain Eukaryota; kingdom Metazoa; phylum Nematoda; class Chromadorea; order Rhabditida; family Hoplolaimidae; genus Hoplolaimus; species Hoplolaimus columbus. The sequence goes on along the minus strand of JAEHOM010000041.1, from coordinate 3,181 downwards.
AGTATGCCACCATTCCTCCGTTCTGTCTCTGTCGTTGTTGCTGTCCTCCGGTGGTCCTTTCGGTCACCACGTCATAGTCGGCCGGCGGCGTCTCCGGCCTCGGCTCCGTTTTTCTGCCCGCTCTTCCTGCCCCTAACCCTCTGTTGAATGAGTCTGCCCTGCCAGTGCCTTCTCTCGGGGTGCCTCCTCCGCCTCCATTCCCGCCGTCCCTGGTCAAAGTGCCCTCTGACCCCTTTTGTTGCTGCTCCTCTGGCGCCACCTTCCTGCTCGCCTTCGGCGTCCCTGCTCCGTTCATCTGCTGCTGTTGCTGTTTCGATCCGCCAACCATTGTATTGGCGCCAGCAAAACCCTTCCGCGGTTGTTGTTGTGCTGCTGGTTGGAATATGCTCGCCTCGTAACTCTCCCAGTAATGGTGTGCGTTCGAGTCGTCCCCGCTGGCGTCAGAGTTGCTCCGACTGGCGTTCTGTTTGTGTGGGATCAGCAGTCACTCTCGTTATTTATTTGCCTTCTACTCCCCCCTCCGCTCCCACACCAAAATACCTTTCTTCCGCCGCTCTTCTGCTGCTGTCTGTTGTATGTCTCATAGTAGTGTTCATATATTTCGGGTGAGAAGGAGCCCGGCTTGTAGCTTGCCTGCGGGGGCAGTGTTCCGTTACCGCCGTTTGAGGATGGCATGTACTGAATGAAGTGGACCCATAGAGTTGGCCAGCCACCGGGTATTAATTATTATATACACCCACAATGGGCTCCTCGTAGGTAGTCCCCCGGTTGTGTCGAGGGAATGTGTCATACACAGTCTCCGTGATGATTGGCCCTGACCGTTCCGGGGACTTGCTGCGCGCTGCATGATGAGCGCCCAAGAAGGGTGGCGGAGGAGGCATGAAGAACATTCGTGGCGGAGGTGGGTGCGCGAACGGGTGGGGCGGGAAGACGAAGCGACCTTTAGAGAATTGATTGGGAATGGGACTTGCTTGTTGAGGCTGTTCCGATACCCATACCGAAGTGTGGCGCTGGTGGTGGAGGCGGGAATGGGCCAAAAGGCATGAAGCGAGGCGGCATTGGCGGGAAGAAGGGGTGAGGCGGTGGCGGCGGATGATGCGCAAACAGGTGCGGAGGCGGCGGGTGACCCGCGCGGAGGAAGGGCCCCGGCAGTGGCGGTGTCGCGTAGAAGAAAGGAGCACTCTGTCGCGCATGTCCATCGCTGCTGGAGTCGCGCAGTTCCGCTTGACTACCCGTTGTCGTCCGCTGATGATGAGGAATCCCACCGTATGGGACGATGATGCCCTCCGCATAGCCTCCTTCGCTGCGCGTTCGCCCCCCTCCGGGCGTAGTGGCCACACCCTTCCGCGGCACTCCTTTCTGGCGTAACACACTCGACGAAAGACTGGACGCGTCGTACTCCCCGTTCTGCTGCCGACGCTGCCATGCCTTCTGACCAATTGCTCGCTCGTTCCAATCCGAAATGTCCAGTCCGTTCTCCTGCTCACTGAACAATAATTCCTCTCCATTTCTGTTGTCCCTTCGAAGACTCCCTTCCTCCCTCCAATTCCAACCTGAAATTCAGCTCACTGTTAGGCGTCTCGCTTCTGCTCGGCTCTTTGATGGCTCTCATGCCACCATTGCCATGCGGCGGCATCTTCTCCTCCATCTTCAGATACAGTGTGTCTGCGTAGGCTGTAAGAAAGAAGTAAGAAATTCTTCATTTCTTCTTCATTCATACAGTGGAAACAACAGCGGACCAGGGCATTTGCCGCCTTCTCGTTGGTGCACACAAAGGCGTGACATTCAAGGACCTGTGCGATGCGATTACCAATGAGTGGGCATTTGCAACATACTTTTCTTTTTATGGTCGATCTCTTATCATTTGATCAGCATTTTTCTCTATGACTAGTTCCCAATGTGTGCTTGACTTCCTCATGGACCTTTCTCTCGGTCTCCCTATTACACATAAGCCCTTCATCACTGACCTTGACCCCGTGGGTGCGTCTGAAGATGGCAGCGAAAATGGGTGGATGGGGTGAGTCGGGGATTTGCGCGAACGGTGAATCCAATGGGATGAAGCGTTCGCCGCCGCCCTCCACCGCAAAGCCAGTCATATTCACGTAGCGGACCTGTGCGGTGTATGATGGAAATTATGGGATGATCAGATTCGGGAGGGTATGTTCAGGGCAATAATTGTCGACATGAGAGGATGGTGAGATGGATGTTGATCAGAGTGGATCACCCTCAGCGGAATGTAAAACCAACTCACCGCGGCACAGTAGTGGAGAGTGGAGATGGGGAAGAAAGCACTCTCTGTCCGACGCTCCCCGTCCACGTACTCCAACAGCAGGCCATTGGACCAGACGGACAGCCTGGTGAAGTTCAGTGCTTTTTTCTTTCCCATTTGGTGCTCCCTCCACCCCAACTGACCACGAGTCGATGCCTTTGGTGTCCGGACTGTCGCTGGCCGGGTACCGTTCCCGCAACGGCTGCTGGATGCCCTGCAGTCCGTCCTTCGTGATGGTCGGGATCGCACTGCCAATGTAAAGCACCCGGCAACGGCACAACGGGTCGCTGCTGTGGTGGTTGTGGCTGCCGCCTGCAACGGGAACCATAGCACCGGCGGTGGACGAAGCGGCGGCGGTGGCCATTACGAACGACAATCAAAAAGGAAGGGAAGGTACTTGAAGGGCGGGAGAAGGAAAAGGGGAGGTGAAAATGTAAAGAAGGGAGAGTCGGGCGGGGGGAGGATGCGACGATCTCTTCCGAATGGAAGAATGTATGAATGGGAGGGAGGAGGGCCATTCATTCATTCGTCGGTGGTTGGTGAAAATGGTCGACGACGGAATGGGAATGGTGAATAATCACCATCGGCAGGGAATCGTGCGAGAACACAAAGGGTGTGGGCGTGGGAGTGAGTGAGGGAGGGGAGCGAGAGTCTCTTGTTGGGGCAATGAATGAGTGTGAGAGGGGTGCTGTGGTTGCGCATCGGCGAAAAACTGCCGCTGCGCATTGTACTTTTTCCTCCCGTACACTTTGGGTTAGGGAACTAGGTATTTATTGATTGTCCTTTCTGTATACATTTGGTGAAGTGACCCGTAGAAAGGCGAACGGAAAATTCCTCCATAACCAATTGGAGAAGAGTTCAAGAGGATGGCTGATGGATGGATTGGTGGTTCAAACAAATGTGTGGTTACAG
>JAEHOM010000040.1:0-24453 GCA_016433075.1 Hoplolaimus columbus | reverse complement strand
CTTTGCTTCGTTGAGGCCGCGAAATTTACGCAGGTAGCGGACCTAAGTCAATAGCCTGCTTGAAGTTTTTCTGAAAAAGACAAAATGACTTCAAGACAGCTACCCGCCCTACTCGCTGTAAATCATCTTCTTGCTCATGCCGCCGTCCACCACGAACTCTTGCCCGGTGACGAACCCGGCCTGGCGTGACAGCAACCAGGCCACCATCGCCGCCACGTCCTCCACCGTCCCCACCCTGCCCGCCGGATGCTGGGCATGATCGGCGTCGGTGAGCGGCTCTGCACGCCGCGCAGCCGGATCACGTGCGTCGATCCAGCCAGGGCTGACCGCATTGACCCGCACTTCCGGCCCAAGGCTCATGGCCAGGGCGTGGGTCAGGGCCAACAGCCCACCTTTGCTGGCCGCATAGGCTTCGGTGTCAGGCTCGGATTGACGCGCCCGGGTCGAGGCCAGGTTGACGATGGCACCGCCATGGGCACGCAGGTAAGGCGCGCAGTGCTTGGCCAACAGCATCGGCCCACTGAGGTTGACCGCCAGCACCCGATTCCAGTACGCCAGGTCCAGGCTTTCCAGGGTGATATTGCGTGGGTCGGCCACCGCCGCGTTGCACACCAACGCATCCAGGCGCCCGAACTGCCCCAGCACCTCGGCGACACCCTGGGCCACTTGCTTCTCGTCGGCCACGTCCATGGTGATAAACCAGGCATTGTCGCCCAGCACCTTGGATACCTTGGCACCGCGCTCGCGGTCCAGGTCGGTCAGCACCACCTGCCAGCCTTCGCTGATCAGCCACGCGGCAATCCCGAGGCCAATGCCCCGCGCCGCACCCGTCACCAGCGCCACGCGCCCGTTACTGGCCGCTGCGGCCTCCATGGACCACTCGATCACAAGGCCGCCAGCCCGCGGGCCAGGTCTGCCTGCAAGTCAGCGACATCTTCCAGGCCCACCGCAATGCGGATCAGGCTGTCACGGATGCCGGCCGCTTCACGCTCCTGCGGCGCCAGGCGCCCGTGGGAGGTAGTGCTCGGGTGGGTGATGGTGGTCTTGCTGTCACCCAGGTTGGCGGTAATGGAGATCAAGCGCGTCGCGTCGATGAAGCGCCAGGCGCCGTCTTTGCCGCCCTTCACTTCAAAACTCACCACTGCACCGAAACCGCGCTGCTGGCGCTGGGCCAAGGCGTGTTGCGGGTGACTCTTGAGGCCGGCGTAATGCACCTTCTCGATACCGTCCTGCTGCTCCAGCCACTCGGCCAGGGCCTGTGCGTTGGCGCAATGGGCTTTCATGCGCAGGCTGAGGGTTTCCAGGCCTTTGAGGAAGATCCAGGCGTTGAACGGGCTGAGGGTCGGGCCGGCGGTGCGCAGGAAGCCCACCACTTCCTTCATCTGCTCGCTGCGACCGGCCACCACGCCGCCCATGCAACGGCCCTGGCCGTCGATGAACTTGGTTGCCGAGTGCACCACGATGTCCGCACCCAGCTTCAGCGGTTGCTGCAAGGCCGGGGTGCAGAAGCAGTTGTCCACCACCAGCATCGCGCCCTTGGCATGGGCGACTTCGGATAGCGCGGCGATGTCCACCAGCTCAGCGAGCGGGTTGGACGGCGATTCGACGAACAACAGCTTGGTATTGGCCTTGATGGCCGCCTCCCAACCGGACAGGTCCGCCAGGGGCACGTAATCGACCTCAACACCGAAACGCTTGAAGTACTTCTCGAACAGGCTGATGGTCGAGCCGAACACGCTGCGCGATACCAGCACATGGTCGCCGGCGCTGCACAGGCTCATCACCACGGCCAGGATGGCCGCCATGCCGGTGGCAGTCGCCACGGCCTGCTCGGCACCTTCCAGGGCCGCGATGCGCTCTTCAAACGCACGCACGGTCGGGTTGGTGTAGCGCGAATACACGTTGCCCGGCACTTCGCCAGCAAACCGCGCAGCGGCGTCGGCGGCAGTACGAAACACGTAGCTGGAGGTGAAGAACATCGGGTCGCCGTGCTCACCTTCCGGGGTACGGTGCTGGCCGGCGCGCACAGCCAGGGTATCGAAAGCTACGCCATCGAGGTCGCTGTCCAACCGACCGGCATCCCATTCCTGACTCATGCTGCGACTCCTTATTCAATTCTTTGTTTAAGATACAAAACCGGCCCCTCAGGGCCGGTGTTTACTCAGTTGTTATACAGGTCGATGATCGCGCTGACCGCCTGTGTCTTGATCTTCGACGAGTCGTTGCGCGCCTGCTCGATCTTGTTCAGGTAGGCCTCGTCGACATCGCCGGTCACGTACTTGCCGTCGAACACGGCGCAGTCGAACTGCTCGATCTTGATCTTGCCACCGCCAACCGCTTCGATCAGGTCCGGCAGGTCCTGGTAGATCAGCCAGTCGGCGCCGATCAGGTCGGCCACGTCCTGGGTCGAACGATTATGCGCGATCAGCTCATGGGCGCTCGGCATGTCGATACCGTACACGTTCGGGTAACGCACCGCAGGCGCAGCGGAACAGAAGTACACGTTCTTCGCCCCGGCTTCGCGGGCCATCTGGATGATCTGCTTGCAGGTGGTGCCCCGCACGATGGAGTCATCTACCAGCATTACGTTCTTGCCGCGGAACTCAAGCTCGATGGCGTTGAGCTTCTGGCGTACCGATTTCTTGCGCGCAGCCTGGCCGGGCATGATGAAGGTACGGCCGATGTAGCGGTTCTTCACGAAGCCTTCGCGGAACTTGACGCCCAGGTGGTTGGCCAGTTCCAGCGCAGCGGTACGGCTGGTATCCGGGATCGGGATGACCACATCGATATCGTGCTCGGGACGCTCGCGCAGGATCTTCTCGGCCAGCTTCTCGCCCATGCGCAGGCGCGCCTTGTAGACCGAGACGCCGTCGATGATCGAATCCGGACGCGCCAGGTAGACGTGTTCGAAGATGCACGGGGTGAGTTTCGGCGCTACGGCGCACTGACGGGTGTGCAGCTTGCCGTCTTCAGTAATGTAGACAGCCTCGCCCGGCGCCAGGTCGCGGATCAGGGTGAAGCCCAGCACGTCCAGGGACACGCTTTCGGAAGCGATCATGTACTCGACGCCTTCGTCGGTGTGACGCTGGCCGAACACGATCGGGCGAATGCCGTGGGGGTCGCGGAAACCAACGATGCCGTAACCGGTGATCATCGCCACCACCGCATAACCACCGACGCAACGGTTGTGCACGTCGATCACGGCGGCGAACACGTCTTCTTCGGTCGGCTGCAGCTTGCCGCGCTGGGCCAGCTCGTGGGCGAACACGTTGAGCAGCACTTCCGAATCGGAGCTGGTGTTGACGTGGCGCAGGTCAGATTCGTAGATCTCCTTGGCCAGTTGTTCAACGTTGGTCAGGTTACCGTTGTGCGCCAAGGTGATGCCGTAAGGCGAGTTGACGTAGAACGGTTGAGCTTCGGCCGAGGTCGAGCTACCGGCAGTCGGGTAGCGCACATGGCCAATGCCCATGTGCCCGACGAGGCGCTGCATGTGACGCTGATGGAACACGTCACGCACCAGGCCATTGTCCTTGCGCAGGAATAACCGGCCGTCGTGGCTGGTCACAATACCGGCAGCGTCCTGGCCGCGGTGCTGGAGGACGGTTAGCGCGTCATACAGCGCCTGATTGACGTTCGACTTACCGACGATACCGACGATGCCACACATGCGACGCAACCCCTACTTAATGAATCTTGACTGAACACAGCTTACTGAGGCGTTTTGGCCGGTAAGAGGTGCTCCTTGAACGGAAGATCAGCGGGTACGCTGATTCCGCTGGCCAGCCACTGACTGCTCCACCCCAGGATGAGGTTCTTGGACCAGTCTGCAACCAATAGAAATTTTGGCACGAGTACCGACTCCTGCCACCACGAATCCTGCTGTACCGGCCCCAGGCTCAACAGCCCGACCGCCACGACCACCAGCAACGCGCCACGCGCAGCCCCGAAGGCCATGCCGAGAAATCGATCGGTCCCGGAGAGGCCGGTGACACGTATCAACTCGCCAATAAGATAATTGACCATTGCCCCCACCAACAGCGTGGCGATGAACATGATGGCGCAGCCCGCGATGACGCGAGCCGAAGGTGTCTCTATGTACCCGGCCAGGTAGACCGACAGTGAACCACCGAACATCCAGGCTACGACTCCTGCGATGATCCAAGTCAGCAACGACAGTGCTTCTTTTACGAAGCCGCGGCTCAGACTGATCAAAGCGGAGATGGCGACGATTGCAACGATCGCCCAATCAACCCAGGTAAATGGCACAGTGCAGCCTACGTACGGATAAGGCGGCGCATTTTAGCAGAGCGCCGGGCTATCGGTAAGCGGTGATTGCGGGTGCTTTGCAAATCAATAGATTGTGACGGGCCAATCGCATTTCAACCCCAGCACAAACCAATGTGGGAGCTGGCTTGCCTGCGATGAGGGCGGCACGCTCGACATCGTTGTCGATTGAACCACCGCCATCGCAGGCAAGCCAGCTCCCACATTTAGAGCATATTGCCCGTTCAGCCGCGCTCGGGCTGGAAACGCACCACAAACCCGTTGAGGTTCTGCTGACGACCCAGCAAATCGCGCAGGCGATCTGCCTCCGCACGCTCGATCAGCGGCCCGACAAACACACGATTCTTGCCGTCAGCGCTGCGGATATAAGCGTTATACCCCTGGGCACGCAGCTTTTTCTGCAAGGCGTCGGCACTTTCGCGATTGGCCAGGCTGGCCAGCTGGATCGACCAACTGACCGGCAGGCCATTAGGGTCGATGCGACTCTGCCCCACATCCGGCTTGCCAGGCGCTGCAGGCTGCGGCGCTACCGGCTTGGGCGCTGGCGCCGGTGCAGCCGGTTTGGCGGCGACAGCCGGGGCTGGCGTTGGCTTGACCACCGGCACACTTGGCTGCACCGGCATCGAAGGGGCCTGTGAAGGCGCCTGCTGTGTGACGACCTCCTCCTCGACGGGCACAGGCTCTTCCGGCAACACCTGAGGCTCAGGCACGACCACCGGTTCGACCTGAACCTGCGGCACCACCGGCGCCTGGGGCGCAGCGGGAGCTTCAACCACCACCTGGCGCTGTTCGTCCTGGCGGGAAAACAGCATCGGCAAAAAGATTACCGCCAACGCCACCAGCACCAGGGCCCCGACCATTCGCTGCTTGTATGCGCTATCCAGTAATGCCATGTGCAGCTTCCTCCGTGGAGCGCCGGGCCAGCCATTCAAGCGCCTCGGCAACACAATAAAATGATCCGAACAACAGGATTTCGTCCTCGGCCGTCGCTACCGCACACTGCGCCTCCAGGGCTGCAGTGACGCTTGCATACGACGTCACCGGCGCGCCAAGGTTCTGCAAGGCAGTTTCCAACTCAACCGCAGGACGGCTGCGTGGCGTGTCCAGCGGCGCAACGGCCCAAGACTGGACGCTGCCCAGCAGTGGCGCAACCACGCCGTCCAGGTCCTTGTCGACCAACAACCCGAACACCGCCAGGCGACGCCCCACCGGCGGCGTACGCGCCAGACGCTCAGCCAGGTACTGCGCAGCATGGGGGTTATGGCCTACATCCAACATCAGGCTCAGGCGCTTGCCTTGCCAGTCGAAGGTTCGGCGATCGAGGCGCCCCACCACTTTCGTTGCCAGCAAGGTCGCGGCGATCTGCGCGGCGTCCCACGGCAGATCCAGCAGCAAATAGGCTTGCAGCGCGAGCGCGGCGTTTTCCATCGGCAGGTTCAGCAACGGCAAATCAAGCAGCTCTACCCGTTGGCCACGTGCATCCTGCCCACGCCATTGCCAATGGGTGTGGCCGATGTCCAGGGTGAACTCGCGACCCCGCAGGTAGAACGGGCAATCCAGTTCGCGCGCCCTGTCGAGCAAGGGTTGCGGCGGGTCCAGGTCACCACACAGCGCCGGACGGCCCTGGCGGAAGATCCCGGCCTTTTCAAAAGACACCGATTCGCGGGTATTGCCCAGGTAATCGGCATGATCGACACCAATGCTGGTTACCAGGGCCAGGTCGGCATCCACCACGTTGACAGTATCCAGGCGCCCGCCGAGGCCGACTTCCAGCACGACCACATCCAGTTGCGCACGCTCGAACAGCCAGAACGCCGCCAGGGTGCCCATCTCGAAATAGGTCAGGGAAATGTCGCCACGCCCGGCTTCCAGGGCTGCGAAGGCTTCGCACAGCTGGGCATCAGTGGCTTCGACGCCATTGAGCTGCACCCGCTCGTTGTAGCGCAGCAGGTGCGGCGAACTGTACACGCCGACTTTGAGGCCCTGGGCCTGCAACAGCGCGGCGACAAAGGCACAGGTGGAGCCTTTGCCGTTGGTGCCGGTCACCGTGATCACACGCGGTGCCGGCTGGCCCAACCCGAGGCGGGCCGCTACCTGTTGCGAGCGCTCCAGGCCCATGTCGATGGCGGACGGATGCAACTGCTCAAGGTAGGCGAGCCATTCGCCCAGGGTACGTTGGGTCATAGGTTTGCTGGCACCGGCGGCACGACGATCGGCTCGACCTTAGGCGCGATGTACACAGGCGTCGGCAAGCCCATCATTTGCGCGAGCAGGCTGCCCAGGCGCGGGCGCAGTTCGCCACGCGGAATGATCAGGTCGATCGCACCGTGCTCCAGCAGGAACTCGCTGCGCTGGAAGCCTTCCGGCAGTTTTTCCCGCACGGTCTGCTCGATTACGCGCGGGCCGGCAAAACCGATCAGGGCTTTAGGCTCGCCAACGATCACATCGCCCAACATCGCCAGGCTGGCGGAGACGCCGCCGTAGACCGGGTCGGTCAGTACGGAGATGAACGGAATGCCTTCTTCACGCAGACGCGCCAGTACCGCCGAGGTCTTGGCCATTTGCATCAGGGAAATCAGGGCTTCCTGCATACGCGCACCACCGGAGGCGGCGAAGCAGATCATTGGGCAACGATTTTCCAGGGCATAGTTGGCAGCGCGAACAAAGCGCTCACCGACGATGGCACCCATGGAACCGCCCATGAAGGAGAATTCGAAGGCCGAGACTACTACCGGCATGCCCAGCAGCTTGCCGCTGACCGAAATCAGCGCGTCTTTTTCGCCAGTCTGCTTCTGTGCGCCGACCAGGCGGTCCTTGTACTTCTTGCTGTCGCGGAACTTGAGACGGTCAACCGGCTCCAGGTCGGCACCCAGCTCATTACGGCCATCGGCATCCAGGAAGATGTCGATACGGGCGCGTGCGCCAATACGCATGTGGTGGTTGCACTTGGGGCAAACGTCCAGGGTCTTTTCCAGCTCCGGGCGATACAGCACCGCGTCGCAGGATGGGCATTTGTGCCACAGACCTTCAGGAACCGAGCTTTTCTTCACCTCGGAACGCATGATCGAAGGGATCAGTTTGTCTACTAACCAGTTGCTCATGCTTTCTTTTCTCCAGTACCGGTGGCTCGAACACAGCCCCGCGTATGCCCTTGAGCTAAATTCATATGTGGCGATGACACAGGCGGGACGGGGTCAGACGTTGGACCTGCCATTTCCCGCCCGTATCCTCAGCCTTCCAGACAACCTGCCTGCGCAGGGTTGCCACTTCGTTTCCGGGCCACCCACAGGCGGCGCCGGGCTGTTTTACACAGTGGTAGTTATGGACGGCGGCAGACTGCCAGCCGTCACATCCCACCCCTGCTGTTGCGCACGGCCTGCATGAACGCGCGAATCTTGCTCGGGTCCTTGATCCCCTTGCCCTGCTCCACCCCACCGCTGACGTCCACGGCATACGGCCGGACCTGTTCGATGGCCGCCTGGACATTCGCTGGAGTGAGCCCACCCGCGAGAATGACCGGTTTGCTCAACCCCTCGGGAATCAGCGTCCAGTCGAACGACTCGCCCGTGCCACCAGGTACGCCTTCGACGTAGGTGTCCAACAGAATCCCGCGAGCGCCGGTATAAGCGGCGCAGGCTGCGGCGATATCGTCCCCGGCCTTGACCCGCAACGCCTTGATGTACGGGCGCTGATAGCTTTCGCATTCCTCTGGCGATTCGTCGCCATGGAACTGCAACATATCCAGCGGCACCGCATCCAGGGTTTCGTTGAGCTCGCAGCGGCTGGCGTTGACGAACAACCCCACGGTGGTCACGAAGGGCGGCAATGCAGCGATGATCGCCCGCGCCTGCAGCACATTCACCGCCCGTGGGCTCTTGGCATAAAACACCAGGCCAATGGCATCCGCCCCCGCTTCGACTGCCGCCAGCGCGTCTTCTATGCGGGTAATCCCGCAAATCTTGCTGCGAACGGCTGACATGTCGTAGGAACCTCAGGGTTGGACCGAGAAAGTCCCGGATGGTAACAAAAGCTTTTCCGGGCGTCAGCCGCCAAGTTCGCTGAAACCGGTGAGGAAGTGCGGCCCGATAAAGCGTTCCGGTAATTCGAACTCGTCGCGGTACTCCACATCCACCAGGTAAAGGCCGAACGGATGCGCCGTGACCCCGCCCGTGCGGCGAATGCGGCTTTCCAGCACTTCCTTGGCCCACTCCACCGGGCGCTCACCGGTGCCGATGGTCATCAGCACGCCAGCAATGTTGCGCACCATATGATGCAGAAAGGCACCTGCACGGATATCCAGCACAATCATCTTGCCGTGGCGCGTCACCCGCAGGTGGTGGACTTCCTTGATCGGCGACTTGGCCTGGCACTGCCCGGCACGGAAGGCGCTGAAGTCATGCACCCCGACCAAATGCTGCGCGGCCTCGGCCATGCGCTCGGCATCCAGCGGGCGGTGGTTCCAGGTGATTTCTTCATTGAGGTGCGCCGGGCGGATCTGATCGTTGTAGATCACGTAGCGGTAACGGCGGGCGATGGCCTTGAAACGGGCGTGAAAATGCGCCGGCATGACCTTGGCCCAGCTGACGCTGACGTCATGGGGCAAATTGATATTAGCCCCCATCACCCACGCCTTCATCGAACGCTCGGCCTGGGTGTCGAAGTGCACCACTTGGCCACACGCGTGCACGCCGGCATCGGTACGCCCGGCACACATCAGCGACACCGGGGAGTTGGCGACTTTGGACAGGGCATTTTCCAGGGTTTCCTGCACCGTCAGCACCCCAGAGGCCTGACGCTGCCAGCCGCGATAGCGCGAGCCTTTGTATTCCACGCCCAGGGCGATGCGGTAAAAGCCTGCGGCCGCCATTTCGGCAGCCGCGTTATCTATATTTGCCAAGAACTGTGAGCCTGATGAGTTGCGCAAAGGCGGGCATTATAGGGCGTCAGGGTGCATGAGAGGGGGCTTTTAATCTGGGGTTTTTGTGGCGAGGGAGCTTGCTCCCGTTCGACAGCGCAGCTGGAGCCGGCTTTTCAGAGGCACTACGCCCCCCAGCGGGAGCAAGCTCCCTCGCCACAACAAGCCCGCTCACACATTTTTCTGCCTCGGCCGTTAGATTCGGCCGAGCATTTCCTTGGCTTCGCCACGCTGGCCTTCGTTGCCTTCGGTCAGCACCTCGGACAGGATGTCTCGCGCGCCGTCAGCATCGCCCATGTCGATATAGGCCTGGGCCAGGTCGAGCTTGGTAGCCACTTCATCGGTGCCCGAGAGGAAGTCGAAATCCGGCTCATCCTCAGCACCCAGCGCGGCATCTTCAGCCGTGAAGGAAGGCTCGATCGGCGGATGTTCCAGGCTCTGGGACAATCGATCCAGTTCAGCATTGACGTCGTCCAGCTCCGACGCGAAGGCATCGGGCTTGGCCGCAGGCTTGCTCGGCTCGTCCGCCAGCGACAGGTCAAAGTCTTCCGGCAGGTCGAATTCGTCCAGCGCAGCCGGCGTCAGGGTCGGCGGCTCCACTGGCGGTACATCCTTGATCTGCTCTTCAAGGCCCGACAGGAAGTCGTCATCGGTTTGCGACGCGGGCGGGTCCAGCTGCAGGTCCAGGTCAAAGTCCGACAGGTCCTGTGCGTCGGCCTTAGACTCGGTCTGTTGTTTGAGCAATGTTTCAAAGGTTTGCTGGTCTTGCGCGATCTCGGCCGGCGAGGCGGCTTCCAGGTCATCCAGGCTCAAGTCGAAATCGGTGTCGAAGGTGTCTGCCTGCGCAGCCGAGGCCGGCTTGTCGTCGAGCAGGTCCTTGACGTATTGCGCATCCAGGGCTGCGGCGGCCACTGCGGCACTGACACCCGCAGCCAACACGGCCATGGCCGGGAAGCGCGTCTTGAGCTGCTCGACCTGGGCATGGTTCTCACCGTTGGCCACCAACTGGCGCTCCTGGGTGACGAACCCGTCCTTGTTGTTCTGCAGGCCATAGACTTCCATCAGCTTCAAACGCAGGTCGCTGCGCTTGGGCTCGTGCTTGATGGCTTGTTCAAGCACATCCGCCGCCTGGTTCAGGTGGCCACGGTCAATATGGGATTGGGCCTGGGCCAGGGCGTCGCTGGAATTTTCCTGAGCCACGGCAACCGCCAACGGCGCCAGCACGGAGGCGACCGTCGGCGCCACAACCGTCTCGACCACCGGTGCTGGCGCGGGTGCGGCTGCTGGCGCCACTGCGGTGGCGAGCTTGACGCTCGGCGGCGGCACTTCAAGGCCCTCGAAGCTGTCAGGCGGCAGGTCTTGATCGATATTGGAAACGAACTCAGGCTCTTCGGCCAACGCCCGAGCCATGCGCAGATGCTTCTCTTCTTCACAGCGAGCATTGCGATGGCGAGCCCATAGCAGCAGAAGCAGCAGCACCACCAGCAGGGCCGCACCGCCAAGGATGCCGAGCACAATCGGGTTGGTCAGCAGATCATTGAACTTGCCTTCGGTACTGGCCGGCGCGGCAGCCGGCTTGACCGGTTCAGGCGCTGGCGCTGGCGCTGCAACAGGGGCCGCAGGCTCGGCTGCAGGCTCACCGGGCAACTGCGCGGGGATCGCGGCGGGCTCAGCGGTTTGCGCCTGCAAACGAGCCAATTGGTCATTCTTCAGCTGGATCAGCTTCTGCAGCTTGTCCAGCTGGCTTTGCAGGTCGGCGGCACGGCTTTTCAGTTCTTCGTTGTCGCGCCGCGTGGTGTCGAGCTCTTCCTGGGTCATCGCCAGCTTGTCGCTCAGGGCGCGGCTGTCCCCAGATGCGCCTTTGCCACCTTTCTTGGCGGCTTGCGCCGATACCAGGCTCAAATTGTCCTTGGCCTGGGTGCTCGACGGCGCATTGCCGGCCTGGGTGCGCCGGGTTGCATCCAACTGCGGCTTACCAGCCACTTGCCCCTGAGGACTGCGCTGGCGCTGGCGCCAGGCGGCGTTCTGCGCACTCACTTCGGCAATCGCTTGCGGCTGGGCCAGGGCTGTACTTTGGGTGATATCCGGCAGGCGTAGCACCTGGCCGGTTTTCAGGCGGTTGATGTTGCCGTCGACAAAGGCATCCGGGTTAAGCGCCTGGATAGCCAGCATCGTTTGCTGGACCGAGGCGCCATGACGGTTCTTCGCGGCAATTTCCCACAAGGTATCGTGGGGCGTGGTGGTGTGCCGGGCAAGCGTGCCAGTGGCAGGCGCAGAGCTGGCCGGCGCGCTGGCAGTCGGTGCCGGCTGGTCAAACTTGGCCGGGTCGAGCAGCACACTGTAGTCACGCATCAAGCGGCCATTGGGCCATTGCACCTGCATCAGGAAACGCACGTAGGAATCGGGCAGCGGCTTGCTGGAGGTCACACGTACCACGCTGCGACCTTCGGGGTTGATCACCGGCGTGAACGTCAGGTCATCGAGAAACGCCTGGCGGTCGACACCCGCATCCACGAAGGCCTGGGCCGAAGCCAGGCTGGGGGTGATCTCGGACGCCGTGAGGCCGCCCACATCGCGCAATTCGATTTCCACCGACAGCGGCTGGTTCAACTTCGACTTGAGGGTCATCTCCCCAAGTTGCAGCGCCTGCGCCATACCGGAGGACAGCGCCGAGGCGGCCGCTATTGCTAACACCAGTTTGCGAACTTGAACCATAGCCTCATCCTTTGTTTGAACACTTCCCGCTCTGCGAGAAGGTTGGTAACCGCTGCCATAAGGCATGGCGAGCCGATAGGTCACCGACGCGCTTGTGTTTCACTTGGGACCAAGCATAGCGCCTGGCTAGAATCAATCTACAAATTGCCGCCAAGTATCTTTTACACAAGGTCTTTTATCAACAACTGCGCCAGTTCCACGGCGTTCAGGGCCGAGCCTTTGCGTACGTTATCTGACGTCAACCAAAGATTTAGTTCCGCCGGGTCGTCGATACCTGCGCGAACTCGCCCGACGTACACCACGTCCTGGCCGACGGCATCGCCTACGGCTGTGGGGTAATCGCCCTCCTCGACCAGCTCGATTCCCGGCGCAGCGTCGAGGGCGCGGTTCACCGCGGCCAGGTCGACCGGCGCGGCCAGTTGCAGCGACACAGTCAGGCTATCGCCGAAAAACACCGGGGCTTGAACGCAGGTGGCGGAAATCTTTAGTAAAGGTGTTTCCAGCACCGCACGCAGTTCGTGTACGAGGCGCTTCTCCAGGGCGGTATGACCTTGGACGTCTGGCGTGCCGACTTGCGCGAGCAGGTTGAACGCCACTTGCCGATCGAAGAACGCTGGCTCCAAGGGACGCACGTTCAGCAGTTCGGCAGTCTGGCGCGCCAACTCGCTGACGGCCTCGCGGCCCTGGGCAGAGATGGCCAGGTTGGCGGTGACGCTCACGCGCTGGATGTCCACTACATTGCGCAACGGTGCCAGCACCACCGCGAGGTAGGTGGCACAAGGGCTCGGGCTGCCGAGCTGGAAAGGCTTTTTCAACGCGCCCAGCACATGGGCGTTGGCCTGCGGCACCACTTGCGGCGCCTGCTCGGCGGGCAATGCGCCAGACAAGTCGATCACCGCGCAGCCAGCGGCGGTGGCACGCGGGGCGAAGCTCAGGGTCACCGCGGGGCCTGCAGCGAAGAACGCCAACTGCACCTTGCTGAAATCAAACGTGTCGACCTCTTTGACCCGCACGTTCTTGCCCCGAAACGGCACCGAAGCCCCCGCCGAGTTGCTACCCGCCAGCAGGTACAAGGTGCCCACCGGGAACTCCAGCTCTTCGAGAATCTGCACCAGGGTTTCGCCAACGGTACCGGTAGCGCCGATCACGGCGATTTCAAAGGTCTGGGTCATGGGATTGCCTCGGGCATTACGGGGGAGCGGCACTTTACCGGGTGGTAGAGGGTGAGGCAATTACAGCCCCCCCCTGATCGTTCCCGCGCTCTGCGTGGGAACGCCTCCTGTGACGCTCCGCGTCACGCCTCTAAAGCAGACGCAGAGCGTCCAGAGCTGCATTCCCACGCAGAGCGTGGGAACGATCACAAGGGCAACAAAAAACCCGCGCCTGTCACCAGAACGCGGGTTTCTGTTATTGCCTCAAGCGATCAACGCTCCAGCAAAATCCGCAACATGCGACGCAACGGCTCAGCCGCGCCCCACAGCAGTTGGTCGCCAACGGTGAACGCGCCAAGGAACTGGCTGCCCATGTTCAGCTTGCGCAGGCGGCCCACCGGTACATTCAGGGTGCCGGTGACCTTGGTCGGGCTCAGCTCCTGCATGCTGATATCGCGGTTGTTCGGCACCAGCTTGACCCAAGGGTTGTGCTGGCTGATCAGCCCTTCGATATCGGCGATCGGCACATCTTTGTTCAACTTGATAGTCAGCGCCTGGCTGTGGCAACGCATGGCGCCAATGCGCACGCAGATGCCATCCACCGGGATCGGGTTCTTGAAGCGCCCCAGGATCTTGTTGGTTTCGGCCTGGGCCTTCCACTCTTCGCGACTCTGACCGTTAGGCAGTTCCTTGTCGATCCACGGGATCAGGCTACCGGCCAATGGCACGCCGAAGTTCTCGGTCGGGTAAGCATCGCTGCGCATGGCCTCGGCCACACGGCGGTCGATATCGAGGATCGCACTGGCCGGGTCAGCCAGTTGATCGGCGACAGCGGCGTGGGTCGCGCCCATCTGCTTGATCAGTTCACGCATGTTCTGCGCGCCGGCACCGGAGGCCGCCTGATAGGTCATCGCGCTCATCCACTCCACCAGGCCCGCTTCGAACAGGCCGCCCAGGCCCATCAGCATCAGGCTGACGGTGCAGTTGCCGCCCACGTAGTTCTTGGTACCGGCGTCCAGTTGCTGGTCGATGACCTTGCGGTTGACCGGGTCGAGGATGATCACCGCGTCGTCCTGCATGCGCAGGCTCGAAGCGGCGTCGATCCAGTAACCCTGCCAGCCGGCTTCGCGCAGCTTGGGGAAGACTTCGCTGGTGTAGTCGCCACCCTGGCAGGTCAGGATCACGTCGAGGCTCTTCAACTCTTCAATGCTGTAGGCATCCTTGAGCGGGGCAATATCCTTGCCCACGGACGGCCCTTGGCCACCTACGTTCGAAGTGGTGAAAAACACCGGCTCAATAAGATCGAAATCCTGCTCTTCCAGCATCCGCTGCATGAGCACGGAACCGACCATACCGCGCCAACCGATCAGACCTACACGTTTCATCGCAACTACACCTTGTTAAAAAGTGGGCCGCCTTGCAGCAACAACTGCAAGCGGGCCCGAGAGATTACAGATTCCGCAGCGCGGCGACTACTGCGTCGCCCATTTCTTGCGTCCCGACCTTGGTGCAACCCTGGGACCAGATATCGCCGGTGCGCAAGCCCTGATCCAGCACCAGGCTGACGGCCTTCTCGATTGCGTCCGCCGCATCGCCCAGGTTGAAGCTGTAGCGCAGCATCATCGACACCGACAAAATCGTCGCCAGCGGGTTGGCAATGCCCTGCCCCGCGATGTCTGGCGCCGAACCGTGGCACGGCTCGTACATACCTTTGTTGTTGGTGTCCAGGGACGCCGACGGCAGCATGCCGATGGAACCGGTGAGCATCGACGCCTGGTCGGACAGGATGTCGCCGAACAGGTTGTCGGTGACAATCACGTCGAACTGCTTGGGTGCGCGCACCAGTTGCATGGCGGCGTTGTCGACGTACATGTGGCTCAGTTCGACGTCCGGATAATCCTTGGCGACTTCTTCGACGATTTCACGCCACAGTTGGCTGGAAGCCAACACGTTGGCCTTGTCCACCGAGCAGACTTTTTTGCCGCGCACGCGCGCCATGTCGAAACCGACACGGGCGATACGGCGGATTTCGCTCTCGCTGTATGGCAGCGTGTCATAGGCCTGACGCTCACCATTTTCCAACTCGCGCACGCCCCGTGGCGAGCCGAAGTAAATACCGCCGGTCAGCTCACGCACGATGAGGATATCCAGGCCCGCTACCACTTCCGGCTTGAGGCTCGACGCGTCAGCCAGTTGCGGGTAGAGGATGGCCGGGCGCAGGTTACCGAACAGGCCCAGTTGCGCACGAATTTTCAGCAAGCCGCGCTCAGGGCGGATGTCACGCTCGATCTTGTCCCATTTCGGCCCACCCACGGCGCCGAGCAGTACCGCATCGGCAGCCCGGGCGCGGTCGAGGGTCTCGTCAGCCAGCGGCACGCCGTGCTTGTCGATGGCAGCGCCGCCGATCACGTCGTGGCTCAGCTCGAAACCCAGGCTGTACTTGCTGTTGGCAAGCTCAAGGACCTTGACCGCTTCGGCCATGATTTCCGGCCCAATACCGTCGCCAGGGAGAATCAGAATCTGCTTGCTCATGCGTTCCTCATTTCATCAAGCGACCCGCCCGTGGGCAGGTCGGGAAAAATCAATCAGCGTTCGGCGAAGACCACCAGCACATCGGTGCTGAAGGTGCCGTCGGCTTGAACTTCGTAATAATCACGTACTTCCTGGCCCATCGCCTTTTGCAGCTCAAGGATTGCTGCACGCAGTACCTCTGGCGTGCGCATGCGTTCAACCCACGAGGCGTACTCCAGGCGCAAGCGCTGGCGACTGCTGTTGCGCACGTGCAGGCCGGCCTCACTCAACTGGCGCATCCACTCGGCGCTGGAATAGTCACGTACATGGCTGGTGTCGCGCAGCACTTCGACGGTTTGCAGGTAAGTGTCCAACAGCGGGCTGCCCGGTGACAAGACATCCACAAATGCCGCCACGCCACCCGGCTTGAGCACCCGGCGCACTTCACGCAGGGCCAGGCCGAGGTCGCTCCAGTGATGGGCCGAATAACGGCTGAACACGAAGTCGAATTCGCCATCGGCGAACGGCAGGCGCTCGGCGGCGCCGTGCACGGTGCGGATGTTGTCCAGGTTGCGGTCTTTGGCGGCGGCGGCCACCACGTCGAGCATAGGCTGGGACAAGTCGTAGGCCACCACTTCTTTGACCAGAGGCGCTACATGAAAGCTGACATGACCGGCACCGCAGCCCAGGTCCAGCAGGCGTGCAGCGCCCTGCCCGGCCAGTTCGGCCTGTAGCAGTGCGAATTCGGTGCCCTGGGCGTGTACGGCGCTGCTCAGGTAGGCCGAGGCTTGCTCGCCGAATTGTTTTTGCACGACTTGGGTGTGGGCGGTGGTGGTCATGGTGGCTTTCCTTGAGAGTTGTGTTGCTTGTACTGCCGCCTTCGCGAGCAAGCCCGCTCCCACATTTGATTGCATTTCAACTGAAGAAACTCGTTCGAATGTGGGAGCGGGCTTGCTCGCGAAGGGGCCAGTGCGGCCTACATAACGTCAGGCATCGCGAAACAGCCAGGGCTGGCTCGCCCGGTGCCTGGTTTCAAACGCAGCAATCGCATCGCCGTCCTGCAAGGTCAGGCCAATGTCGTCCAGGCCGTTGATCAGGCAGTGCTTACGGAAGGCATCCACTTCAAAGTGGTACACCTTGCCATCCGGGCGGGTCACGGTTTGCGCGGCCAGGTCCACCGTCAACTGGTAGCCGATATTGGCCTCCACTTGCTGGAACAACTCGTCCACTTCAGCGTCGCTCAAGATGATCGGCAACAGGCCGTTCTTGAAGCTGTTGTTGAAGAAGATATCGGCGTAGCTCGGCGCGATGATGCTGCGAAAGCCGTACTCTTCCAGGGCCCACGGCGCGTGCTCGCGGCTGGAGCCGCAGCCGAAGTTTTCCCGGGCCAGCAATACGCTGGCGCCTTGGTAACGCTCGGCGTTGAGCACAAAGTCCTTGTTCAGAGGGCGCTTGGAGTTGTCCTGGTAGGCGTAGCCCACGTCCAGGTAGCGCCACTCATCGAACAGGTTGGGGCCGAAACCGGTGCGCTTGATCGACTTCAGGAATTGCTTTGGGATGATCTGGTCGGTGTCCACATTGGCACGGTCCAACGGCGCTACAAGGCCTGTGTGTTGGGTAAAAGCTCTCATCGGGTTTTCCTCAGATCAATTCGCGAACGTCGATGAAACGACCGTTGACGGCAGCAGCGGCGGCCATGGCCGGGCTCACCAGGTGAGTACGCCCACCCGCGCCTTGGCGCCCTTCGAAGTTACGGTTGGAGGTCGACGCGCAATGCTCGCCCGACTCCAGGCGATCCGGGTTCATCGCCAGGCACATCGAGCAGCCCGGCTCACGCCATTCAAAACCGGCTTCGAGGAAGATCTTGTCCAGCCCTTCGGCTTCCGCCTGGGCTTTAACCAGCCCGGAACCTGGCACCACAATGGCTTGTTTGATGGTAGAGGCCACCTTGCGGCCTTTGGCGATCACCGCCGCGGCGCGCAGGTCTTCGATACGCGAGTTGGTGCAGGAACCGATAAACACACGGTCCAACTGGATGTCGGTGATCGCCTGGTTGGCAGTCAACCCCATGTATTTCAAGGCGCGCTCGATGGAGCCACGCTTGACCAGGTCGGCCTCTTTGGCCGGGTCCGGCACGTTCTGGTCGACGGCCAAAACCATTTCGGGCGAAGTGCCCCAGCTGACTTGCGGCTTGATCTGCGCGGCGTCAAGTTCGACCACAGTGTCGAACACCGCATCGGCGTCGGACACCAGGTCTTTCCACGCTTCGACGGCGGCATCCCAATCGGCGCCTTGCGGCGCGAACGGGCGGCCCTTGACGTATTCGACGGTTTTTTCGTCCGCCGCCACCATGCCCACGCGGGCACCGGCTTCGATGGACATGTTGCAAATGGTCATGCGGCCTTCAATGGACAGCTCGCGGATAGCACTGCCGGCGAACTCGATGGCATGGCCGTTGCCGCCGGCGGTGCCGATCTTGCCGATCACGGCGAGCACGATGTCTTTGGCGGTCACGCCAAACGGCAATTGGCCTTCGACGCGTACCAGCATGTTCTTCATTTTCTTGGCCACCAGGCACTGGGTGGCGAACACATGTTCCACCTCAGACGTGCCGATGCCATGGGCCAGGGCGCCGAACGCACCGTGGGTGGAGGTGTGGGAGTCGCCGCAGACCACGGTCATGCCCGGCAAGGTCGCACCCTGCTCCGGGCCGATCACGTGGACGATGCCTTGGCGCACGTCGTTCATCTTGAATTCGGTGATGCCGTATTCGTCGCAATAGTCGTCGAGGGTCTGCACCTGCAACCGCGAAACCTGGTCGGCAATGGCTTCGATGCCGCCCTTGCGCTCAGGAGTGGTCGGCACGTTGTGGTCCGGCGTGGCGATGATGGAGTCGACGCGCCAAGGCTTGCGCCCGGCCAGTCGCAGGCCTTCGAACGCTTGGGGCGAGGTCACTTCATGGATGATGTGACGGTCGATGTAGATCAGCGACGATCCATCATCGCGACGTTTCACTTCGTGGGAATCCCAAAGCTTGTCGTAAAGCGTTTTGCCGGCCATCAGTCGGTCCTCATCAGCGGTGCTTCTATACGCCGGGCTTTTCAATAACCCTTTGGCTTGTGAGGCTGATGGTATGGCGCTACATTAAATAACTCAAATTCATATTTTTTATGCTTTGGATTACCAACTGGAATAGCACCATGGACCTGGCCAACCTCAACGCCTTTATCGCCATCGCCGAGACCGGCAGCTTCTCTGGCGCCGGCGAACGCCTGCACCTGACCCAGCCGGCCATCAGCAAGCGCATCGCCGGTTTGGAACAACAATTGAAGGTACGGCTGTTCGACCGCCTGGGCCGCGAAGTCGGCTTGACCGAGGCCGGGCGGGCTTTGCTGCCCCGCGCCTATCAAATCCTCAACGTGCTGGACGACACCCGCCGGGCCCTGACCAACCTCACCGGCGAAGTCAGCGGGCGCCTCACTCTGGCCACTAGCCACCATATCGGTCTGCATCGCCTACCGCCGATCCTGCGCACCTTCACCCGGCAATATCCGAAGGTGGCGCTGGATATTCAGTTTCTCGATTCAGAAGTGGCCTACGAAGAAATCCTCCATGGCCGTGCGGAAGTCGCGGTAATCACCCTGGCGCCTGAGCCCCACAACCTGGTACGTGCAACCCGGGTGTGGGACGACCCGCTGGATTTTGTGGTGGCGCCGGAACACAGCCTGATCAGCAACGGTTCCGTCAGCCTGGCTGATATCGCCGGGCATCCGGCCGTGTTTCCCGGTGGCAACACCTTTACCCACCATATTGTCAGCCGCCTGTTCGAGGCCCAGGGCCTTACGCCCAATATCGCGATGAGCACTAACTACCTGGAAACCATCAAGATGATGGTCTCCATCGGCCTGGCCTGGAGCGTGTTGCCGCGCACCATGCTTGACGATCAGGTGGCAAGTATCGCTTTGCCGGGCATACAGCTCAGTCGCCAGCTAGGCTATATCGTGCACACCGAAAGGACGCTGTCGAACGCTGCGCGGGCTTTCATGAGTCTGTTGGATGCACAGGTCGATCTGCCAGGGTTACCGGCATGACACCGTGCGGGCCAGGGGTTTAGGTCAAACCGCGCGGTTTTCTCCATGAGCCAAGGCCCTTTGATAATGCGCAACCCCCTTGACCCGATTCCACCCCTGCCCCGCATCTACGCCCTGGACCCTCAAGCGGCGGAACAAAGCTGGGACAGTGCCCCGCAACTGCTGACGGCCCTCAATGCCGCGCGGCTGGGTGCCTGGTGCTGGGAAATCGACACAGGAAGAATCAGTTGGTCACGGGGCACCCAGGCGCTATTCGGCTTTGACCCGCGCCAGCCTCTGCCCAAGGACCTCGATTACCTAGACCTGCTGGCCCCGCAAGACAGTGCGCGGGTGGTGCGCGGCTTTCATGCGGTGCTCGCCGGAGAGCCGTTCGACCGCGCCATGCACCACCGCATCCAATGGCCCGATGGCAGCGTGCACTGGCTGGAAATCAGCGGCAGCCTGGTTCCCGATAAAGCCGGACGGCGTCGCATGATCGGGGTCATCCGCGAAATCACCCACCAACGCGACCGTGAACACGCCCTCAGCCATTCGGAAAAGCGCTTCGCCACCCTGTTCCACCTGTGCCCGAACATGGTACTGCTGACGCGCCAGGCCGACGGCTTGATCAGCGAAGCCAACCAGTACTTCGAGATGCTGTTCGGCTGGCCGGTGGCCGATGCCATCGGCCGCACCACATTGGAGCTGGGCCTGTGGCGCCACCCGGAACAGCGGGCGCTGCTGGTCAAGGCCACGCAGCGCAAGGGTGAACCGATCACCATGGAAGTGCAGTTCTGCGCCAGCAACGGTCAGATTCATGACGGCACCCTCAGCGCACAAAAAGTGGAACTGGACGGCGAGGCGTACCTGATCAGCACCTTTCTGGACACCACCGAACGCAAAAACGCCGAGCAAGCGCTCAAGGAAAGCCAGGAGCGCCTGGACCTGGCTCTGGATTCCGCGCAACTGGGTACCTGGGATTGGCACATCCCCAGCGGCATGCTCTACGGCTCGGCGCGTGCCGCCCAGTTGCACGGGCTGGAACCCGCGCCGTTCCATGAATCCTTCGATGCGTTTTTTGAGGGCATGTCCGATGAGGACCGCGAGGGCATGCGCCATGCGTACCGCAGTTTGCGCGAAGGCCCGGACGGCAACTATCAGCTGACCTACCGCGTGCAAATGGAAGACGGCAGCCCGCGCTACCTGGAGAGCCGCGCACGCCTGTATCGCGATGAGTCAGGCAAGCCCCTGCGCATGGCAGGGACCTTGCTGGATATCACCGACCAGGTCGAGCGCGAGCAACGGCTGACCGCCTCGGAAGAAAAGTTCGCCAGCCTGTTCCAGGCCAGCCCCGACCCGATCTGCGTGACCTGCCTGGACAGCGGCGCCTTTATCGAGATCAACCCGGCGTTTACCCAGACGTTTGGCTGGACAGCCGCCGAAGTGCTCGACAAAAGCGCCGAACAAATCGGCTTGTGGGACGACTCCAGCAAGCGCCTGCAGCGCATCGAGCAGGTGATACGCGAACAGGCCCTGAGCAATGTGGCCATAGTGGTGCATCACAAGGACGGCCAAAGCCTGACCTGCATGATTTCCAGCCGCTTGATCAAGGTCAGCGACCAGCCGTGCATCGTCACCACGCTGCGCGATATTACCCAACAGCAACGCTCGGAAGCCGCACTCAAGGCCAGTGAAGAGAAGTTTGCCAAGGCGTTCCATTCCAGCCCCGATGCGATATCCATCACCGAACGCGACACCGGCCGTTACGTGGAGGTCAACGACGGTTTTTGCCGCCTGACCGGTTACCGCACCGAAGAAGCCATCGGCCTGACGCTGTACCAGATCGGCATCTGGGCCGATGAAAACCAACGCGCCGCACTGTTGGCCGAGTTGCACATCAAGGGGCGCATTCACCACCTGGAAATGCTCTGGCGCAACAAGCGTGGCGAGGTTCTGGCGGTGGAGGTCTCGGTGGAGCCGATCACCTTGAATGAAACCCCCTGCCTGCTGCTGACCGCGCGGGATGTGAGCCTATTGAAGAACGCCCAGGCGCAGATCCGGCACCTGGCCTATCACGACCCGCTGACCAACCTGCCGAACCGGGCACTGCTGATGGACCGCCTGAGCCAGCAGATCGCCCTGCTCAAGCGCCACAACCTGCGCGGCGCCCTGCTGTTTCTGGACCTGGATCACTTCAAGCACATCAACGACTCCCTCGGCCACCCCGTTGGCGACACTGTGCTGAAAATCGTCACCGCGCGCCTGGAAGCCAGCGTGCGCACAGAGGACACCGTGGCGCGCCTGGGCGGCGACGAGTTTGTGGTATTGCTCAGCGGCCTGGAGGGCACCCGCCAGACGGTCAGCAGCCAGGTGCAAGCGCTGGCCGATACCCTGCGCGAATTGCTCTCGGAACCCATGTTTCTCGACGGTCACCGGTTGCAGGTCACGCCCAGCATCGGCGTGGCGCTGATCCCCGACCACGGCACCACACCCGCCGATCTGCTCAAGCGTGCCGACATCGCCCTGTACCGCGCCAAGGACTCCGGGCGCAACACCACGCAGATGTTCCACAACAGCATGCAAAAAACCGCCAGCGAGCGCCTGCGCATGGAAACCGACTTGCGCCTGGCTTTGTCACGCGGCGAATTCAGCGTGCATTACCAGCCCCAGGTGGATGCGCGAGGCAACCGGATAATCGGCGCCGAAGCCCTGGTGCGCTGGCAGCATCCACAATTGGGTGCGCAGTCGCCGGCGGAATTTATCAAGGTATTGGAAGACAGCGGCCTGATCCTGGAGGTCGGCACCTGGATTCTCGATGAAGCCTGCGGCGCCTTTGCCCAGTTGATTGCCGACGGCCTGGTGGACCCGCTCAATTTCAGCCTGTGCGTGAATATCAGCCCGCGGCAGTTCCGCCAGAACGACTTTGTGGAACGGGTGGAGCACAGCCTCAAGCAACACGGCCTGCCGTTCAGCCTGCTGAAACTGGAAATCACCGAAGGCATCGTGATCCA
The DNA here is from genome assembly GCA_016433075.1 of Hoplolaimus columbus. Taxonomy (NCBI): domain Eukaryota; kingdom Metazoa; phylum Nematoda; class Chromadorea; order Rhabditida; family Hoplolaimidae; genus Hoplolaimus; species Hoplolaimus columbus. The sequence continues at coordinate 1,796 of JAEHOM010000040.1, read as the reverse complement.
GAACCTGGACGACACCGTGATGAAGATGCGCCGCCTTAAAAAACTCGGCGTGAGCTTTGCGATGGATGATTTCGGCACCGGCTACTCATCCCTGACCTATCTCAAGCGCTTGCCGGTGGACGCACTGAAGATCGATCAGTCGTTCGTGCGCGATGCGACCCACGACCCCAATGATGCAGAAATCATCCGCGCCATTGTGGCGATGGCGCGCAGCCTGAACCTGGAAGTCATCGCCGAGGGGGTGGAAACCCTGGAACAGCTGGCGTTCCTGCAAAAGCTGGGCTGCCATTTGTTCCAGGGGTATTTACACAGCCGGCCATTGCCGATCGAGGGTTTCAGGCGGTTGCTGGAATAGGGCCGCGCCTGATCACGCGAGGTTGCAAAAGATGCAGCCAAGCGCCACTGCCGTCAACGGAGCCGCCCGCCTGGGTGCCTGTTCAATTACATAAGCGCTACAGCATGGCCGTAGGTAGGGGCCGAGCCTCGGCGCCCCCACAACTCTTCACGACCATTGATAACCGCTACCGAATGCTTATCCCGATTGCACATACCCACTTGCCCACCGGCGAGCGCACTGACGGGCACCGTTCTCATGTGTTTCCTCAACCCCAGGCGCAGAAACCCCTCCCCCGGCCCCCACTCATCCTCCCCATTGTTCAGGCTGCGAATGGCAGCATGAAAACTCCTGCTCGCCGTACCATCGTTGTCTTCCATTTGCGCGCGCTTGGCGCTGACGGCAAAAAGAAACTGCGCATCCTTGAGCATCTCTTTATCGGGACCTATGAACCGCGAACCTTGTGCTGCTTGCGCCAACTCCGAGTCGGTCAATCTCAGCTGAAAATCGTCGCGCATGACCACGTGATAACCGCCAGGCTCTTTTCTCACTGAGCGAAAAATGTCCGTAGGGCTTTGACCAAATCGGTACATGGCTGCCTTGATGGCCGATACGGTAACGCAGTTGCCATCTGGCCCTTGGCGAAAGCCACTCCAGATGTTGTCCGGCTTAGCCCCATTACGCTTTATCGAAAGACCCGGAATATTTGCGGCGACCTCAGGCTTTGGTGGCAGCGGTTCAGGTATGACCCGAGGCGGAACCTCAGGCAGAACCCTGGGCTGAGGAGGAGTATCAGGAACTGTAGTATCTTTTTTACCGGACAACAGAGAAATCAGCTGTGAAAAAAAAGACGCAAATAGCCCCGACAATGTAGTGACTAATTCCGTATTAGTACCAATGCTATTTTCAGCTGTCTCGACAGCCCCGTAATTAACCGGAGTGCACTGAAGAGTGTCATTAATGGGTTTTAACGTATCAACGGTGCCACCTGACGGACATCTATCACGCGCGCAATATTATTAATCGAACAGCACGACACAAGTTTCTCCTTAAACAGTACTTCTCCGAGTGGTATGCCTCGGAGAAGCCCCCGTTTTATTCAAGCGTTCTTATGAGCCAGCGGGTTTCAAGATCTGGACGAAAGTCGAGCATTGAAGCGCCAGTTTTTGTCGAATTTATTCTCAGCAGGACCTGGGCTGGTCAAATCAGGAACAAACTTATCGGGCTGCGGCGCGGGTGTAGGTATCGGGTTGGTATCCGGTTTCGGGCCTGGCTGTGGCATCGGGTTCGATTCCGGCTTCGGACCCGGCTGTGGCACGGGGTTCGATTCAGGCTTTGGACCGGGCTGCGGCACGGGGTTCGATTCAGGCTTCGGACCCGGCTGCGGCACGGGGTTCGATTCAGGCTTTGGACCGGGCTGCGGCACGGGGTTCGATTCAGGCTTCGGACCCGGCTGCGGCAC
>JAEHOM010000039.1:0-26127 GCA_016433075.1 Hoplolaimus columbus | reverse complement strand
ATCGTCTTTCCGGTGAGCGTCTTCACGAAGATTTGCATGGCGGCGAGCAGTTGCAACGTCCAGTTGTTGGTTGAAGGTTGGCGATGGATGAGCACTCACTGATGATGATGATGAGCTGAACAATATAATAGAAATAACAAATAAATAAAATGAATAGGAAGAAACATACTTGGTTGGAAGCACAGACAGATGATGTGAGACAATGGTCAATTTCTCCCCACTTTTATAGAAAAATAGCGGGTGGGGTGCTATGAAAAATCTGAAATTTCACGCATGATTTCATTCATTCTTCAAAAGTTGAATTCATACATGGCCCATTCGGATTCGGCCCTATTCCCTATTTCCTATCTGCATTTGCAAGCAAAGTGCCCCCCCCCCTTTTTTTTTTGAACGTACGTGCTGCCACGTACGTACTCGTACTCGTACTTCAGTGAATGTGAATGCGATATGTATATGTGCATGCTGCATGCATAAATAAAAGCATAAACATCGACATCGTGATCTTTCAAGGTGCGGCACAAGATGAGTCCAGGGCAGGGCTCCAGTGTTAGATTCAAACCTTTCAATTTCAAACATTGTCTTTCTGACGCAATGAGTTTATAAGTTCAGGATTTAATTCCTCCTTTGGCTGAAAACTTTAAGGATGTGTGGATTTATTAGTTTATTACTTCAGGCAAAAGATTTTTATTGGGCTGATCTCATGTTGCCAACGGTTTGAATTCTTAACTCTTCACGGTTATCCTATTCGCCTATTCCTATAATAAAGAAGTGTTGTCCCTAGGTAATTTTTTTTCGCTTCGGAGCTGGGCATAGGTTTTTCAATGGTTCTGAAAACGTGGTGGTTTTTGAAATTCTCAGGTTCCTATGGTCTGATTTTCGAAAAAAAACGAAAAAATTTTTCAAAACAAGAATTGTATTTTTATGGATATTTTAGGGAATCCGATTATTAAACAAAAATACTTTTGTGAACTAGTACATTTTAAGCCCGGGCGGACTTTCATAAAATTCCTAAATGTATTGGTTTCGTAATTCCGAGTTTATTTGATCGTCCCTTTCCCAAACCTTGAAATATCTGTAAAAACTAAAAACAATTCTTGCTTTCAAATTTTTTTGAAAATCAGGTTCCTAGTCCTGAAAATTTCAGAAAATCAGTGTCATTTTCGTTTTCAGCACCAATGAAAACCCTATGCCTAGTTTCGAAGCGAAAAAAAAGTGATCCTACTTCTTTAGGATTGCGCATTTCAGTCAAGATTTTTCAGATTTACACTTAGCAATTCTCATTTATCTGTCAAGTGATGAATTTTGTCGGCTTTTGTGCGGCGGTTCTCCTTTGCTTGGCTGCTTTCTTTGGCGGAAAACCAACAGCAGGTTGGCAAGGGCTAAATGCCCCCTTCCTCCATTAAAATTGAACTTGGTTGATTGGATCGATTTGGCAAGGTTATTTGTCTTTCTATATTTTCTCTTCATATAAATGTCAGTTGCAAACGCGCAGAATGTGATGGCATTTTTGAATTAAAACTGCTTATTTTATTGACATAAGTGGTAAAGTAAGGAAACAAGTGCAAGGAAAAAATTAAGCAAAAAAAAAGGGATTTGAGGAAAAGTGAAAAAATTTTACGAGTTGCAAGGCTATAGAAAATATTGACAATGCCAACATTATCTATCTTTAAATATCTATACATTGTAAGGCCACACAATTTTTCGCCCCACACAAAATGTGATGTTTCGCACTTGATCATGTTTCGCGCCCGCCTCCGGATTCCTAGTACTATACCTCGGGGAATATCTTGTTTTCGGGGTGAATTTTGAATTGAGGCGAAAATAGTGTGGGAAAAAATGAGCTGCCGAAGAAGAAGCTCATAAATGTTTTATTATTTCACTGGAGAGCCCGTCGCTATATTTTAATCACCCTATACCTACTTTGCACCTCATTTTTGCTTCCGCAAGAATCGAATCCGCGTGCGGTCAAACCCGCTTATTAGGTCTAAGGTTATATGAATGCTTTTGTTATTAAACTAGTTTTTAGCGTTAAATATGTTGTTTTTTTTTCTAATACTGTTCATGTGCAACTGCACAGAAGCCAAAATAGTGTGCACTGCACACTATTTTGTGCACTGCAGTGTGCACTGCACACTATTTTGGCTTAAATCCTATTTTAGAAAGGAAGGGATTGAGATGTCCCTTCATATGTTTTGTCCGGTCTCTATTGTTTCATTCTCGCCCTCCCTCCCCCATAAATTCCCTGTGGGTATCCTTCCCTTCGCAAAATGGCCTCAAGGGAAGAAGAAGGGAGCTCTTTTGTCCTGCCCTTTCCCAGTTCCTAATCCAATTGAGGACTTTTGCCGTATGTCCGTCCGCCCTCTTTCCCCCAAATTTCATTCACTTCCGACTCATCAGTCAGTCACTGCTTTAACTTGTGTGACAGTGACAGACAGCCATCCTTCGCCAGCAAACAAAAGTCCGTTGCCTACATGGCCGGAAAAGGCAATATTGTGAGCCTGGAGGCAATAAGCGTCGGCAAGGAACCCCTTTTATTTTGACGGCAAAAGTACGCTTCAAAACAAACATGAACCTACAAGTTAGTTTGAATGGCCTTGGTCTTGAAAAAGTTGAAAAAATAGCTAAAAATTGGATGTTTTTTCAAAATTTCATTATTTCGAAGCTGGTAGTTTTTGGTAGTTCTCGAATTTTTCTCGGGGTCTACTGACTTTTCTCCCTATATGGTATGGAAAAGCCTTTTTTGACCGCGTTCCGTTGTGCGTTTAAATAAGCCGTTGACCGTGCGTAAGCCATGGTTCATCAACCGATTTTGATGCTGTTGGCGCTGCATGCATTGATTCGCCCGATGGTTTTGTCAACTGCGACGACGTCAGCCGAGCCGAAGCGAACAGAGCTACAACAGGCCACAAATGAGGATGAGGAGCAGTTGAGCAGCGACATCTTCAAGCAGTACAACAAGCTGATCCGCCCCTCTCCTTGCCATAATTCCAGCATTGTGCATGTGGATTTCGGCATGGCAATGGTTGGTTTTTTGGTTGTTTAAAGGATGATGATCCGGGTACCTAGTTGGCACAAAAGGTTTCTATGCGACACATTTCTATGCGTTTTTCAGAAACGGTATGGCCAAATACAGTTATGTGTGCAGGGTTTTGCAATTTTTGTTTCATCGAGTCCATATTTTTGAGAAAGAAGTAAGTCAGCAAAAGTGTTTCGTCTGAGACAGTTGTTTGATATTAACAAAAGTCCCAAAAACCGATAACGGAAAAAAATTCCGGTATAGGGACAGTTCTGTCGGATATTTCCAGAAAACCTTTATGTAATGACGCAAAGGACAAATATGACAAAGGGCAGTGATCAGACCCCCGGGTGTGATTTGGACATAATTTGTTATTGTTAAGATTATGTTGATCAATGTCGACGAGAAGAACCAAATCCTGCAGTCCAATGTGTGGCTGACTCTTCACTGGAATGACTGTCGTTTCAAGTGTGTCAATTTTGGAAAAATGCTAAAAAAAATAAATTCAAAAGTTGGACTCCTGCCGACTATGGTGGTCTGAAGAGCATGCGCGTGCCAGTGGACCGAGTCTGGGTGCCGGACATTGTAAAGGATCAGAAATCGCCTCAACGGTAACTCTCCCGACCGTTCATCAGGTGCTGTTCAACAACGCGGATGGCAATTACGAAGTCACTTACGCCAGCAATGTGGTGGTCGATCACCTTGGCAATGTCAGCTGGGTACCGCCTGCCATTTATAAGTCCTCCTGCCACATCGGTCAGCTAGCTAAAAAATTGCTTTACAATTACTCTTGGACTTAGGTAGCGTTTTCGAGGTTTTACTTTTTTTTTACAAAATTGACTAAACTTAAAATTAGTCGAGCGAATTAAACTTGACCTTATAATTTAAATTATTTATTAGTCTCATACATTGTTGTCCTTTCCCTGTCGAGGCTCTGATTTTAAGTGAATTTTGCGATAGCAGTCGTAAAGATGGTAATATTGAATTTTGAACTTTGGGGAGGGAAGAGGAGAAAGAGAGAGAAGTTCAATGTAAAATCTTGAACATAACCAGCAATAATTACGTGAACAAGCTTTTTTTGGACGTATTTGGGTTTAGAATTATGTTACTATGAAATTTTCTAGGGAAACCGTAAATCACTATCAGACCGTGACTCACCTTCCATTCGCCAGATGTGGAATACTTCCCCTTTGATCAGCAAGAATGTGTGCTGCTTTTTGGCTCATGGAGTTGGTTTTTTGAGCATAATATTAGAGAAGAACGCTGCTTCCCCTTTTAGCCTACGGACCTGCCGAAGTTCAGCTGCGCTGGTACAACAACAAGCGTTTTGTGGAGTTGGAAGACTACTCCCCGTCCGGCATCTGGGACCTGATGGACGCGCCGGGACAGATGAGCTCGGATCGAGCGCGCATCACGTTCAGCATCATGATACGGAGGTGAGGAGTGAACTTCAGAATTATTTTTCAAAAATTTGGGGTTTTTCCCCAGAAAAACGCTCTTCTACACAGTGATTCTGATCATTCCAACCGTGCTGATGGCCTTTCTCTCAATGCTAGTGTTCTACTTACCAGCCGGCTGTTCGGAGAAAATCACATTGGTATGTGGGTCCAAATTTTATGAAATTTTGGTCATTTTTTTAAAATTTTGTAGCATTTGTACTTTAATTTTTCCAATATTTTTTAATTACCTAAATTTTTGACAGGCCATTAGCATCCTTTTGGCATTGGTTGTATTCCTGTTGTTGGTCTCCAAAATTCTGCCGCCCAATTCGGACACCATCCCATTGATCTCCAAATACCTGTTGATGACATTCGGTTTCAATATAAAATTAAACATTTTTTTGATATGTAAATTTTTCTTGCAGTTCTGAACATTGTGACTATCGTTTCAACTGTGGTTGTGATTAACATCTATTTTCGCTCCGCGATCACGCATACCATGCCAGAATGGGTAAAAGCTTTTTTTTAGGATTTTTTGTCTGAAAATAAAATTAAGATCCGTCACCTCTTCCTGCATCTCTTGCCATTGCTTCTTGCGATGAGAAGGTTTTAAACAAAAAATTTTCCCAATTTTTAATTTGAAGACCCAAACAACGCGACACATTTCGAGGCACTTCTGTTGAGGAATATCAAGTATCATAGAAATTTGAATATTTGAGAAAAAAAAATTTTAAAGGCCACCTCTGTCAGGCGAAGAGGCCGAGGATCTGGACCAGGCCCATTGGACTCGGACCTGGCTATGGGTCCATCCGCCATGGCAGCTACAATGTGAATTTTTTAACTCTAAAATTCTTGAAATTTTTCTGTGATTCAGGCTACCATTCCTCAGTGAACTTGGGGGTCGTGCGAGCACAAAGCGCAAGAGTTGGCGTGACAAGAGCCTCCGAATGCGTCTAAAGCAAGAGCAGGCTGATTTTTTGAGCGATTATTTTTATTTCGTAAATGAAACATTTTTTGCTGAATTCGGTATTTGAAATTACATTTCGAATTTTTTAATTCTTTTTTTTATCGATTTTTAGCGCGAAGAGGAGCCGCCTGTGGTGGATGAAGCGGATTCGTTGCGCTCACTCTCACGCAGAACCAGCCCGCTTCCGCAGCTAATGTCGCACATGCGACGTGCAGCACATACAGAGCAGACGGCTGGCACAGAGCGGTCGCCACGTACTGGTAAGGAGTAAAGACGGTGTTGGTGTGAGATGGATTTGGTTTAATCCATGAAATTTTTCCCAAAAATTCAGGAAATCGTGAGATCTGCGCACGGCTGGCGGATTTGGTTAGCTTTTTTTTATTTTGTAAAAGCTTCAAAATAATAATGAGAACTAGAGATACTTGTTCTGAAAATTTGCATAAATTTTATTTGTTTTCTAGCTTGAAGAACTTTTTTTCTAGATTGAAGAACAGCGTGTGGGACGTAAATTGCGAATGACCATCGAGTCGATTGCGTTCATAGCGGAACATGTTAAGGCGGAGATGGGCGACAAGAAAGTCAATTTTTGTTAATATTTAATCAATGTTTATTGAGTTTTTAAAATTTGTTAGTGAAAATCTTATTAGTTACAATGCTCAGAAAATCTTTAAAGTAAAACACATACAAATTTAATTCGGTATATTTGCTTTTTTAATTGGAAACATACTAGTAATAATGGCCTGCATAAATGCCCAAAATAAAATGAATTTTTCGAATAAAATATTTTGTTTGGAATTGAAATTTTAAGATACGCGACGATTGGCGTTTCATCTCTATGGTGGTGGACCGCATGTTGCTACTCTTGTTTTTCGGCATCACTCTAGGTGGCACCATTGGCATTCTGTTCGCGGTCCCGCACATCTTCGACTTTGTGGACCAACAAGCGATCATCCGTAACAATCACCGTTTATTGATTAATTGAAAAATTACGGCAATTCACTTAATTAGTTAGCTAATCACGTGTATGCTTTGGGAGTTTGTTTTGTTCTGATACATTTTGATCCCGCGTGCTTATAATCCGTGAAAGGAAATGAGTTAGAAAGCATCAAGCAATTCTTGGCTACAAAATGAGTGGTTAAATTCCCGTTTACAAAAAAGAATTCATGCGCAAAAAAGCGAACTATTTTTGGTATTTTTATTCATATTTTTTTGGAAAACCATGGGAGTACAATCATTTATCTTTTGCCAAGGATATGCTCTTTCTATCCATACCAAAAATCCATACGCTTTTCTCGCTTTCTTTCACGGGTTTTAGCGCGCGGGATCAAAACGTATCGGTACCAAAATGACCATGCCCACGAGTAACACTTTGAATTATTTTTGAATTTATACGTTTGCCACATGTGAATGCAAAATTTGTATTCTACACTTGACAGACTTGACAGCTTCTAGATATATTTTGAAAAAATTGGAATATCAAAAAAACTTAACATTCCAAAAATTGATTTCATTATTTTGTTTTGATTCAGGTCAACTGATGGCAAAAGCTCGCGAAGACATGGACAACGGACAGACGTGAATAATCATCAATCAATCGATCTATTTTATTTCATGATAATATTTTTCTTTATCATTGCGATTTTCTTCCAATTTATGGAGTGATGTCAAAAAAAGACAACATAGAGCGCTTTCACTGCCAATTCGATCCAATCAATCCTTAATAGAGCGCTTAACTGCCTATTCGATCCAATCAACCCTTAATTTAATTTGACTTTTTTCTGCTATTTTAGTTTTATTTTTGTTTCATTCCAGTTTTTGGCTCTGAAGCAGAGGAGCGTTTGATCGTGGACCTGTTTCGCGCCTACAATCGCCTCATTCGTCCGGTATTCCATGCATTGATTGATTTTTAATCGATCGATATTGATTGTTTACTCCGAAAATCAAAGGTGCCAAATGTGTCGTCCACTCCGTTGGTGATCCGCTTTTCACTAGCTCTCAGCCTGCTGATCAACGTGGACGAGAAGAACCAGGTTTCAAATCGCACCATTCGATTCAAAAAAAAATTTCCATTTAAATTTTCAGTGAAATTTCTCTTTAAATTCCAGATAATGCAAACAAATGTGTGGCCCACAATGCGTTGGGTGGACTATCAGATGCAATGGTGAGATTATAATTGATTTGATTCATCCAAAAATGAAAAGAATCGCTTGGAATCATAAGATCGATGGAGGGAAAACAGGCATTTTTTCCTTAAAATTATCTTGTCTATATATATGTATATATATATATATATATATATGTGCTTAAAATACCCGGGCTCGGATATTCAAAATATTTATTGAAAATCATGTCTGAATTACGGAAAATACCGAATTGTCTGTTGCTTTGCCACTTGCCATTTCAGAAATTTTCTTTGCGATTTGAACATTTTAATCGTTCCTGAAAAATCGGGCCATGCTTTGATTTGTGGGATCATTATTCCACAAAAACCTGTCAATGTTAATTTGATTGCCAAATTCAGGAATCCGCCTGAGTACGGCAACATCCGGACCATTCGAGTTTGACTGTTTTTAATCGATCGATATTGATTGATTGTTTACTCCGAAATTCAAAGGTGCCGCCCGATAAGGTGTGGCTCCCTGATATTGTGCTGTAAGTCCGAGAAGACTTGATTTTTTTTAATGAAATTCTGTAAAATTTTCAAGCTTCAACAACGCTGATGGCAACTACGAAGTCTGTTAGTGTGTTTTATTTAAATTTTGAATAAGTTGAAATGTTGTTTTTTAAAAATATGTTTGTGTCAAGAAATTATCTTACAAAAAAAATTAACAAATGTAGGCCATTTAAAATAATATCCTTAATTATTCCTTGAAACATTAAGCCTTCTACTCCAACGTGGTTATCGAGCACAATGGCGAAATGTTATGGGTTCCTCCAGCGATATACAAGTAAGCATTGGGTGGTCAAGCGGACAGGTTTTGGCGCGGTCCATCTGAAAAATTTTTCCATTCACCACCACGAATTGTACAGATCTTCCTGCATCATCGATGTCGAGTTCTTTCCGTTCGACGAACAAATTTGTGCTATGATTTTCGGCTCATGGACCTTTAACAAGGACGAGGTTTGTTCAAGTATCAACTATTAAGTATACAGTACATGCTACCTGGAGATGTGCTTTTCATTTATGGAAATGAGTCTTTTCAATTGATTTAAAATTAATGCCAATTTAATTTGATAAATAGTATATATTCTTCATCAGGTAATCATCAACTATTTGGACAATAAGCGGCAGGTGGAGCTGAACGATTACTCCGAAAGTGGCATTTGGGACATAATGGAGGTGCCAGGGCAACTGATCCAACAGAAGAGCAAAATTGAGTACCGAATCCGGATCCGAAGGTAGTGAGTGGGTTTCGGGTTTGAAAATTTAAATAAAAATCGAATTTTCACTCACCAGGAAAACCCTCTTTTACACTGTCATTTTGATTATTCCCACCGTGTTGATGGCCTTTCTCTCAATGTTGGTATTTTATCTGCCAGCGGAAGCGGACGAGAAAATTACGCTGGTACATGAGTCTGCGTTTAATCAATCCGGATCTTTTTCGGGAATTTTTAAGTTTAAACTTTATTATTGGTCCTTTTTATTAAAGAAATTCCGGAAAATAATTCGTCTACGTTTCTTATTTTTATTTTTAATTTACGTTTAATTTCTTTTTTCCAGGCTATCAGCATTCTGTTGGCATTGGTTGTGTTCTTGCTGTTGGTCTCCAAAATTCTTCCGCCCACTTCGGACAAAATTCCACTTATGGCCAAGTACCTGCTGATGACTTTCGGTTGGATTCCAATTTTTTTTAATTTTAACTTGCTTTTGTCAAATTTGTCGTCAGTTATGAACATAATCACCATTCTGGTGACCGTGATCGTCATCAACATTTACTTTCGCGGGCCCACCACCCACACGATGCCGGAATGGGTGGGTGTGTTGTGGTTAATCTGCATATAAATGATTCACTTTCAGGTACGTACCGTGTTCCTGCGTTACCTGCCACTTTTTCTGATGATGAACCGTCCACGTCGTGACTCGTCTGAAGATGCGTTTTCAACAGCAGCCATTGTGAAACATCGACTTGCAAAGAAAGCCGCAAAAGTAAAACGAAAATAATAAAAAAAAGAATAGGTAAATGAATCAGTTGAAAATACAGAAATAAAGAATAAATTATGTAAAAAATGGACAATTCTTGATTTTCGGACTTTTATTAAAATAACTTATAGGCATTTTTGCAAAAATCTTTCAAATAGCTTTATGCATCAATAGCTTCAATAGCTTTCAATAGCTCAATATCTTTCAAATAGCTTTATAGCTTTTAGCATTTTCTCACACATACACATTCTCTCCATTTATCAAGATGAAAAAGCGCAAAGGCACTGCAGCTCGAGACTCAATAGGCTCCTTTTTCAGCGAATCAAGCACTGAATGGGCTGGCACAACACTGGGCAAAGGTTGGCTTTAAATTTTTTAAATTATTTACAAAAAACGTATTTAATCATTAAATTAAAATAGTTATTTAGCTCAAAATTCGCGCCAAACAAATTATATGCCTGGCCAATTCATAGAGATGTCGCATACGCGCAAGGAGGTGAGCCGGTCAAATATTTAAATCACATAATAAATGGATTGTCAATCAGATTCATCACCATCCTCACTGCGCGGAATTCGCGGCGGTCACTGAAGCAGAAAAGCGTCGCATTGAAAATTTACGCCGTCGCCGCATGTCGCAGCCTGTTGTTCGTCACGATTACGATTTTAAAAATTGTTTTAAACATTTAATTTATTATCGTTTTTATGGAATTTTAAAAAAACGACTTTCACATGCAAATTCAAAAAAAAAACAATTAATTGAATAATTAAGAAATCGTTAAATGATTAATTAGTTTTAAATCTTTATTAAATTAGTTTCGAATTTTGCAAAAAAATTTTTTAGCTGACTCCCTCTCGTTTTCCAACCCATCGGGATCTTGGCAGTGAGTTGAGCGATATGCTGACGGAAGAGGCCTTGCAGGCAATTTTGATTTTTAAAGAATTTTGACAAATTTCTTACTTATTAGGCCCTTGATGCTGTTGAATACATCACGGAACATTTGCGTCGTGACAATTTGAATAAAAAAGTAATTCGAAAAATTAAAAAAAAAATGAAAAATTAAACTCATCAGATTCGTGAAGAGTGGAAGTTTGTGGCCATGGTAATCGACCGTCTGCTTCTTTATGTCTTCTTTGGCGTTACAGCGGGCGGCACGATGGGTAAATGCATTAATTTATTTTTGGATTTGTGATTTGCTGGTTTTATAAAATCTCAAAATGTGCTTTTGTGATACAACGGGAAAATTCCCAAAAAAAATTTAAACCTTTGAAATTACAGTTAGAAATTTTTATAACTTTAATATTTGTCTATGTGACAATAACTCCATTCGATGTATCCATCCCCAGGCATCCTTTTCTCTGCACCGAACGTGTTCCAGACAGTGAACCAAACCGAAGTGATTGCTGCTCTGAAACGTACTGCGGAGGCTGAGATGAGCCTTTGATTTGGATTTGGATGAGCGAGCTGAACTGATCAGTAATAATCCTATCAATCAATAGTCCGATCAGTAGGTATTGATAATTGGACAATAATTAATAAAATCTTTTTTACTCCAACCACGCACACTTTTGTCCCATTTATATTTGTAAAAAAGCAATTCGAAAAATCGGAATTAAATAACACAAAAATTAAATTTCTTATTCCTACCTTTCATGCCAAAAAATCATTTCCGATATGTTTTGATCAACAAATTCATCTTGTCTTCCCTTTTTTCCATTAGCATCATTCATTTTTCTTTCTCTATAGCTTTTTCTATTTTTTGTTTATTTGAGAATTTTTTTTAAAATTCGGGTTGAGATCAAAATCATTTTGGACCTTATGGTCATCGGCCACACTCATCGCCAGCCCTCCAATCTCTGTCCCCTCCCCCGGTTTTATTGATTTCCCATTCCTCGGTTTGGTAGCTTCGGGATCGGCGGAAATTAAGTGTGGAAGGGCGCGTTGGAGGGGGAGGGAGGCAGCGGCTGTCCCTTCCCGGCTGTCCCATCATCCTCCGTCCAAGTCAATTTCCACGACTTATGCGCCACCCCATTTTCTCGTCCGCTGAACAGCTGTCCCTAGCCACTGCGGAAGAGCCGGAGGCACCAAACGAAATCCGCCAATTTTCCCACCTCCGACTGCTTATTAGCCACCCATTCGTCGGAATTAGCAATTGACAAAAATTAGAGAGTCATTTTAAAGGATAAAGGTTGGTGTCAAATTAATTGATAAATAATTGGTAATTGGGCCAAAATTTAATAACAAACAGGACGAATTTAATAAATAAAAATTAAATTAATTCAGAGTAGTTATTATAATTTTTCTCAAATACACATACGTGTACAAGGGGTGGGTCAGCTCAGAGGCCTTACGTCATACGTTTGACCGCCCCTCCCCCCTTCAGAGGCCATTTTGGATACGTTTTGCGAAAAATGCCTAAAAACACGTAAGAAACTATTTAAAGCATGTATATATTGGATTTTTTCACATAAATATTTATTTTGTTCGCTTATATTGCTCCGAAAAATGGTGTTTTTTTCTGGCGCTTAGATTTCAAAATTCAGATTTTCTTGAGTAGGTGGGCCGGCGGTGCCGATAGGCGCCGCCGGGAAATTTTTGGAAAAATAGAGCATTTCTATAAAGGAAATTCATTATTTTTACTATACCAATTTCTTTGGTTTCCTATTTAATTTTCTTTTTTTCTTTTGGTGGAATAAGCAACTTTTGTTTTACATAAATCAATTTTTACAACTATTGGGATCTCGACGGGCGGGGAGCTATGGCTTTTTTGATTAAATAAGTTGCGATTTCAACGGGAAATTTCACCATTTTTTTTCAAAATCGTTTTTTAAAGCTCTTGAGAATCTCAACGTGCGGGAAGCTATGGCTTTTTTGACCAAAAAAGTTGCATTTTCCACGGGAAATTTCACCGTTTTTTCAAAATTTTGAATTTTATTGCATTTTTATTGATAAATTTTTGTGTCCTTACGTCATCCCCCTCAAAACCCCGTACGTCATACGTTTTGGACCCCCCTCCCTGACTCCTTCCTTGTACATCTATGCAAATACATTAAAAAAAAGGAATGTTCGTCAGTCCTATAGATTTAGGGTTAGGGCCGTAGTACAAGCATTTATGCCTAGGATTTAAGATTTGGGGTCCAGGCCTTTGACGAAAAATATTTTGACGCAAAATTGGGTTGGCAGGAGACCATAAAATGCTTTGTCTGGCAGCAGCAGCAGTTATTGTCTTTATCACCAGCTCACTGCTTTTTCATCTTCCGCTTGGTTGGTACATTAAAAGATTGGAAAAGTCGAATTTCTGACATTTCTCTCAATTTTCAGCGCATTCCAGCGATGATGAGGAGCGTCTGATGGTCATTTTTGAATTTGGTAAGCCAAACACAGCCATAATTTTGTCAGATCGACATATTTCGTGGCTATAACTCGCTGATCCAGCCCGTGGAGAACACCAGCACGCCGATGACCGTGAAAATGGCAATTTTTTAAATTTTCCACAATTTTTAATTTCTTCGATATTTTTTCTATTTTTAGGCTCTCCAGTTAGTGTTGCTGATTGATGTGGATGAGCGGGATCAGATCATGCACACAAACGTGTGGCTCACGCTCAAGTGGCACGTGAGGAAGATTTGAATTTTTAAGATTTTTTTTTTTTGAAAGTTCATTTCTTTATCATTTGATTTTTTATAATTATGTCTAATAGGTTTTTTGGCTTTAACTTAAAATTGTCTTGCTTTTGCTTTTTATAAATTTAAAAATTAAGTATACGTATAACCTGTAATAATTATCTCGTGGTAATTACTTTTCAACCTCTCAAAATTCTGGAATTTTTAATACCAAAATATGTTTTCCCGTGGGTTTTTTCCGAACTTTAAGAAATTTTGTCAACTCACTTGGACGGTGGGCGTCTCCAAAGTCGAGAGGGGAGGGGAATTACTATTAGAGCTTTTTTGGTTGTTCGGTTTCTAGTTGTCCACAATCATCATCAATTATTCATTAAAATAAGTGCAAATTTGAATGCAGGACTTCCAACTGAAGTGGAATCCCGTAAATTATGGTGGCATCAAGGAGTTGCGAGTACAGCCTGAAAAGGTCTGGTTGCCGGACATTGTAAGGATGAACTCTGAGTGAACTTTAAAAATAAAAAATTAAGGTTCTTTTCAACAAGTTTGATTTGATTTTCACTCACTTTTTTGTTTAATTGATTGTTTTACTAATGAAAAGTGCCGATGGCAACTACGAAGTGTCCTTTATGTCCAACGTAATAATTCGAGACAATGGCGAACTGTTATGGGTTTGTTATCTTTTGAATTATTTGAACTTTTTCACACCTTTTTTAAAATATTTTTAAAAATTGGCCTTTCAGGTTCCGCCTGCAATTTACAAATCATCGTGCATCATCGGTAAATTTTATTTTGGGAATTTGATGAAAAATATCTGATGAGGACGAATACAGATGTTGAGTACTTTCCTTTCGATGAACAAGGTTCGAATTTGGAAATTAAATTTTGAAATTCACATTTTTTTTTCGTTCAGTCTGCCATTTGATTTTTGGCTCGTGGACAGTGCGTTTTCAATTATTTTGACAAAATTAAAATAAAAAATAATATATAGTACAATGAGAACGAGATGAAGATGGACTTCGAGAGTTCGGCCGGCATTGACTTGTCCGAATACAGTCGGTCCCACATTTGGGACGTCATTGGTGGGAATTAATTTTAAAAATTAATAAATAAGTAAACAATTTAGGCGCACCTGCTTCATTGGTCAACAGGCGTTCGCGCATCGAGTTCCAGATCCGGCTCAGGCGCAAAACGCTTTTAATTTTTTTTTTAAATTTATCCGGCTCAGGCGCAAAACGCTGTTCTACACAGTTGTGTTGATCATCCCCACCGTGCTGATGGCATTTTTGAGGTCATTCAAAAAAAGAGTCTTCAATTTATTTATTATTCGCCTTAAAAATTATCCATTTTGTTGATCCATTTATTTATTTTTTTGTCCCATAAAGGAATTACAAAAAACTCCATTTTCCCTATTTATATGTTTTGAATTTTTCATTTAGCATGGCCGTGTTCTTTTTGCCCACTGATTCGGGTGAGAAGATGACTCTGGTAAATGATGCGACTCTTCCCAATAAATTTTTCTTTTACTCTTTCAAGACCATTTCCGTGCTGCTCTCCATCGTTGTGTTCTTGTTGTTGGTTTCCAAAATTCTGCCGCCTACCTCGTCAACGATTCCGCTGATGGCCAAATACCTTCTGCTAACTTTCGGTCGAAATTTCCCTCGTTTTATTGAAAACTTTTAAGTTTGTCATTCACTGATCATTTGAATTTAGTGCTCAATGTGATTACCATTCTGGTGACCGTGATCATCATCAACATCTACTTCCGCGGGCCCACCACTCACCAAATGCCCGATTGGGTTCGGACCGTGTTCCTCCGGGTAAATTTTTTTCATAAAATGTAAAATATTCAATTTATTTCAACTTTCTCTCCAGGTGATGCCCCGCCTGTTGTGCATGAAGCGTCCAGCACGGCCCAGTGTGCATGCGCACTACGACGGCCGGTACAGCGATCGATCAATAATCAATCGATAACCAATCAATTGCTAGGACGGCAAGTGGACTTGCGGCGAACGCAAATAGCGTCATCGGGCTGCCGGGTATTGGTCAACTTGGGCTGCTGGGCGCCGGACCCTCGCGACATCACCCGCACTGCACCGTAGGTATACCGTACTTTTGAACGTTCCAACTTGTTTTACCATAAAAAACACAGGTGCTGGCACGACCGCAAACGCGAGGACACTGCCCGCTACGGGGGGACGCACCACAGCACCACCACCGCTGGGTCCGCAAGCGATGCGTGCCATTGATGCCATCGAATACATCACGGAGCATCTGCGGAGGGACGAAGAGCACAAGATGGTAGGTTCGGCACAGCCAGTAGAAAGATCTAATTTCATACCCAAAATTCTTCTATAGAGAGCTGTTTATAGAACATAGGTCTGCCAGACAGCAGATGAGGAACTGACGAAATCGCAAAAAGTTTAATTGAACGCATTGGGGGCGCCTCATAATGCCCCCCCCCACAAAATGCCCCCTTTTTTCCTGGGTGCGCACAAAATTTTTTTTGTCAAAATGCCCCCCCATTTGTTAGTAATCGGCGGATTTTGCTGCGATCTACCGCGATCAACCAAAAATACTATAAGAATTTTGGGGCATCTTGGAAATGCAATTCATATTCATGCGTGAAATTCATCAATCATCAAAATGGATATGAAATTATTTTATTGCATGTTTGATACATGATACATTTGCTCCATTTTCGCTCTGATTTTTAATCATTTCAATTCCAAATCTGCTGTCTGGCAGTTGGCAGACCAATACCGCTGACTTTTGAGGGTGCCGATAGGCGCCTCGAGAAAAAAGTGCCCCGACCCGAACTTCGTCCTTAACTTTCTGATTGGCCTGTCATAGTCTCCTTTTGCCTTTCTGCAGGTGCGTGACGACTGGAAGTACGTGGCTATGGTGATCGACCGACTGCTGCTGCTGATTTTCTTCGGCATCACACTCGGAGGAACAGTCGGCGTTCTGCTTTCAGCACCCTACGTGTTTCAGCACGTGGACGAGGTGATCGTGATGAAGCGCCTGGTGGAGCTGTACAAACAGGGTGCCCAACTGTTCTGACCGAGCGTTGTTAATTTTGCCATATTCCAATTTCCATGTATGCGCTATATAAAGGATTAAGGTTTCAAGTCTTCAAAAAGGTTTAAGCTATGAGCTCTTTTCTCCCGAATTTGAGGGGACACCGCAGCTAAAATCGCGAGCTACACAAAATTTTTAAAATTTCGCAAGCAAAACTCTTATTTTTCCGGAGGGGAGATATGAAATTCAAATAATTTTATAACAAATTTTCAATTACTCTTCTCTGTTCAACAACAATAATAACAGAAGAAAAACAATTGAATTCCCAAATCGGTAAGATCGACTTTGACTCATTTCTTCGCCGCCGCTTTTTTGGCCACCGGCTTCTTTTGGCCACCACTCTTCGCAGCCTTCTTCAGCTTGCCCATCTCCGCACGGACCAGCCGGTTTCGCATCTGCTTCGCCTTAAACACCTTGAAGCGCTCGAAGTCGGTCAGAGAAGCGCGCTGGAAAAGCATTTGTATTAGAAAATTTAATAAAATCAAATGGTAGTTACAAATAAGAAGTCCAGAATGTGGCTACCATAAAATCTTATAAAATAATGGGAGAAATGGCATTGAATTTTTGATATTAACATATTCCAGTTTTATATCATGAACAAGGAGGTGGAGGTTCGACAGGTGGTGATGGTGACATGAAGAAGTCATAAATGTCGCTGGTAAAAAGCAAATTTTATTGCATTTTCAATTTTTACAAAAGGCCCTTAATTCTAATCCCATCTAAATTTACTGTTTACGATTCCTCCCACTCCTTGTCTATTTATCTACTCTACACGTTACAAATTATTAGGATTTTAAAAAGTTAGGTAAACAATCTTTTAATTTTAATTAAAAATTTCAAGAGGGTTGTCCAAGGTTCTATTGAGCAAAGTGGCTATGAGATTAAGCCGCCAGCTCACCCAATGAAACTTGTCATAATTTCGCTTTCGTGACGACCCTAACAGCACAGCGCGAGGTATGCGCTGTTTGGTGCTTTTTGAAAGCTTTCGGGCGGAATTGAACTTAAGCCGGAACATCTAGAATTCAACCACTGAACCAAACTAATGACACGGACAAAAGAAGTGACTTGACTTTATCACTTTATATATGAATTCAACCTCAAAAACATAGCTGTGTGTTTTGCATAATGTAATGTAAATATCATTGCGGAAAGATATTATAAAAAATTAAAATATCGTGCAGGCCAAAGGCCATATCTGGTAAATACCTCAAAATAAAAAAAATGTTTGGAATAATAGAAGAGTTTTCACTTGGGCCTTTAGAGGGGTCAGACAAATAGAGATAAATTAAATTAGCCGAAAAGTCCACTTTTTTATTCGAAAAGAATTTTTTGTTGTAGAAGAGGCCAAATAGCAGTCAATATGAGCAATGAGGAACATTTTCTCGAAAAATTCCACAACCAATTTCCTAATAGCGAATCAACAATTTTGTAAAAAAAATTTCAACAACTTTCCATATTTTCAGGAGAGAAACTTTCCAAGCTTCCTTCCCAAATAAGTTTATGCACTCGTCATTCGTCATACACTCTGATACGCAAAAGAGGCGGTTTTGAGCTTTTGAACTAATTCGTAATTCCTCCCAAAATCATTAGGTAATCGCTCGCGTACCGTTTGCTTGCGTGCGATCCGCTTTGCCCACTCGCTGTTAGCCCACTTCTCGTTGATGCCTGCCGCATCATAAGCCGTCCGGACGCCCTTGGTGCGTTGGCCGACACGCAATGGGATGCGGAACTTGGTCAGTTGCAGGTCCTTGAAGTTGAACACGCCGCGCGGCACGCCCGACGAGGGCCCATCCATGAGTGCCTAAATAAACATGTAAAAAGCCACTCACTCAACCAAAGTCATTGTGAAATATGGAGAGACTACTCGTCCACTTTCGAAATCTCAGTCCGTTTTCAAAAGCCTATTTCCTTTATAATTTATTAACTGACTCAAAAAGTACTACAAGTGCAAAAAAATATTTGATGTTAAAAAACCTAAAAAATTTGGTGTTTTGATGATGGAATGCTATTACTACAATAAGATTTTTATTTAATTTTTACTGCAAAATTTTCGTCTCGTTTGCGCGACTCTCGTCATTTTTGCTGCGCGATGCGCGACCCCCCCCCCCCAATTCGGGGGTTTGGGGGGGGGGTGACCATTTGCCCATGTGTGGGTAGGTAGATAGTAGAGCTGTTCGAGACCAAAAATTTTCCGAGACTCGATACCGAGACTTGACCTCGAGACTCGAGACTTTCCCAATAAACAATCAAAAAATTACAACTGCTTTCTAAAAATGCAAAATTTCGCTATATTTAAGCAAAAAAATACATTTTTCATCAAATAGCTTTACTAAAAAAGCATTCAAAATAGCAAGCAGATCCCATATAACTAAAATTGGGATGTTATTGAAAAAATTAATTTAAGACTTTTTTGGTGGCCGGCGGTGCCGATAGGTGCCGCAGGGAAAATTTTGTTTGGAAATTGTAAAGAAAAAATAAAATTTTGCCTGTATTTGCTAAAAATATATTGGCCCGCCAAAGTGAATTTTTCAGAAAAAATTTTCATAGGCCAAAAAAGTTTTGGGATTCTTGGCCTATAACCTAACAAAATTGGGTTTTGGGGATGATGACGGTAATGATTGGCGTATAGAATTAATCCTGGATGGCTATGGCATTTTTTTAAACAAATTTGGGGAGCCGGCGGTGTCGATATGTGCCGCCGGGGAAAATTTTGCGAAAAAATGTTGGAAATTGTAAAAAAAATCGTCTATTTTTTGAGTACTCCGTGTCCCTCCAAAGTGATGGTCTAAAAAAATCCCATTATTAGGGGTGTAAAAATGTCTCGTTTTCCGAGACCAAAAACCCGAGACCGAGACCCAAAAAAACCGCTTTTCTCGACTCGAGACCGAGACAGCTCTAGTAGATAGATAAATATAGACAGATAAATATCGATAAATAGATGCCAAGATAATGTATTTCAAATGAACGAAGTGATTATTTTAAAGTGAAAGCTGGAGTGAACTTTATCAAAACTATCTACATATATTGCAGTCTTCACTTCAATAGAGTCCATGAAAATTTTCTTGCCAGAAAAATCGTATAAATTAACTTCTATCATATGAATTTTTTCAGATTTTTTGAGTTTGGAAATTAGAGAAGACTAACTTGTAAGCATGCGATATGCATCTTTAATAACATCAGAACTTTTTGCACCCTGTATATAGTATTTTGTTTCAGATTTGAATTTATTGTAATAACAAAAACCCCAACTTGTAAATCCCAAAGCATAAAATTGCTTGATATCATTTTTTTGTAATCAAAAACTTGGAACCTTGTTCCCGTCAATGATGTTCACGATCACGGCCAGCTTGCCCTGATGTTTGCCCTTGGCAATGTAGACCACACGGCCAATCTCAACAAATTTGTGGTAGATCATCGCTGTCCGTCTGATCAATGGATGATTTGTGACTGATGGAAAAGTTATTACTAACACCTAAAAAGTAAGAAATGCTCAATTTTCATGAAAACAGCTTCAAAATACAAATAAAAAAAAAATTAAATTCGCAACCCATTTTTGTGTGATAACTGATAAACAAATGGCAACAAGCTTAACAAAGATTAAAAGTCTTTGGACAGTGAAAGGAAAAAAGGATGTTGGAAGAATGGAGGCAAAAAATCAATTTCTTTTTCGATGTCCCCTCTCTCTCTCTCTCTCTTATTGAAGTTATTTCATCCTGCTCCCTCCTGCAGCTTTCTTGCCATCCACTTACTAACATTCGTGTCAGAACATTTTCTTATCTAACTCTTAAATTAACCAGCAATATTCACAATCCAACCTTCTGCTAACATCGTAGCAAATGTGGACACAATATTTGTCGGACCGGCCCTGCTCACCTAATATGCAAAAAAAGGCAATTTTTGTTAAAACGATAAATGTTCAATATTAAGACGAAATGCAAAATTGAATTGGAAAATAGTGAATCAGTATGTTAGTAGAACTGGAATTACTCTTCTGATAAATAAGTAATAATCACATTGGTATTCAGTAGATAGTTTTATGCAAAAAATATCTTAAATATGCTATGCCAAAAATGGGAAATGCTGTGACATTTTATGTGTTTGCATATCAATCAAACCATGTACATATACATATTGCATATATCAACAAAACCGAACAATTTTGTAAATGTGAGCGGAGAGAGAAAGAGAGAACAAGTTGAAGTTGCAAGGAAGTGAAAAGGCATCGAATGGACAGGAAGCAGGGAACGGGAGTGGGTGCACACATCATTCAGCGCTCTTCTCTGATGAACAAAACAAAAATTAGGAAAAACCCAACCAAAAAAGAGACTGAATTTCCAGAATCACTCCCACCTGAACAGTTTTAGTTAAATTTTCGTAAAAATCAGAGGAAAAGCGCGGATAGGGAATGTCGTTGTGAATAAGGGTGAGGAAGGACTGATGAAGATCAAAAACCGAGTATCGAATCGGAATGACCAATGAACGATCGATCATCCGGCCAGCAGTTTCAGCACCACCTCCAGGTCTATCTTCTCCGAGAAGTCCATGCCCGCCGAGTACAGGTACAGCTTGGTAACAATGCTGGCCGCCTTCTTGCTTGTGTTGGTGTTGGACAACAATTCGGACACGCCCTTCCGCGCATTGGCCATCAACTCCTTCTTAGCCTGAAACACCCGCTCCAGATCGTCCTCGACGGGCTGAAAAAAAAGCATAAAAATTGACAAAAAAAAGGTTAAATCGCTAATAAAGAAAAAGTTAAATTTGCATTAAAATTTTAAAAAAATGTAAATTGAATGCGACCTTCCACGGGAGTGTGCCCGCAAGCCAGAATAGCATGTTGTGCACAAGAATTTCCAGATCGCCCCGAAAGGATGGCAAGCAGCCGCGGTGTGCATCGCAGGAAGTGAATAGCGGTGTCCCGTTGTGAGCTGAAAAGAAAAGTTTTGTTTTTTTTCAAGAAAATTTAACAAATCTTGCAAAGGATCTACAATAAATACGGGTCTTCAAAATTGTTTATGCAAATTATAAAATGACTTATTAATGTTCAGCCTAATCCCATATTATCAGTTGAGTCGGTAGTGCTTGGCGCTTGGGCAAATAACTTTAGCTATATAGGATCGGCTTGTGAGGATAATTACTGAAAAACTACTTTCTATTCGCCTAAAGCAGCAAAAAGCAATAAAATTGTAAAAAAATTTCATTGCCTTAGGCAAGGGTATTAGGGTATGGTGGAAATCTGGAAATCAAAAATTAGAAAGAATCCAAAAAAAACCTCCCAAAATCATGCCTTGTTTCTTGTTCTCCTTTTCGACGAGTGCATCTGGCAGTTTGCGAGCCAATCCGAAATCAATCAGCACCACTCGGGAGAAGTCCACTGCCGTTTTGGCGACTGCAACACTGTCCAGCATCAAATTGGCTGCCTTCACATCACCATGGACATAATTCTGAATAGAAATTTCGTTTATATATATATATATATATATATATATATATATATACGCACATATATACATACCCTATTCACCATTTTGCTCCATAAAAGGACATTTTGCCAAAACCCTCAATTGGAAAACATAATTTTTAGCCATAGACCCAAACTCAATAGTAATTCCTCAAAAATGATTGAATTCGAAAGTTGGGTAAACCCAGCAATGCGCAAATAAACACAAAGATCGTCACTTATTGAGTATTTTTGAATTTCTCCTCAAAAACGTTTAAATTACCAAATTAAACAAAAACAACAACAACCTGGTCATGCAGATATGCCAGCGCGTACAGCACTGTTTTGGCCACCATTTGGGTCTCCGGCAGAGTGAATGTGCCGCCATTTCGCGACTCGCGCACGGACTCCAGTGAGGTGGCATACTTCGGAATCACGAGGTAGCGGATTTCCTGCCCCTCGTACGCGAACGAACCATTGCTGATCAGATGGGGTAAGCCAAGGAAGCCAAGACCTAAATTCGACTCTGAAACTATATTGAGAAATTCGGTCGTAAGATACTAATAACAGAGATGGAGTTTTTCATCGGGGATTAACATTTGGCCAGCCAAACATTTCGCCAGCGTTAAAAAACTATTAGTTAAATTTACGGACAGCTTGCGTAAAATGTCTAAATTAATATTCCACCAGATTGGTTCGACTTGGAGTACCAGTTTTTATAACTTTTTTTCCCGAATTCCCGGTGAACCGTTGGTTTTCCCCTTGCATATGAACTGTTATAGAGAACCGTTTTTCATCAATTAAGTAAGAAAGAACGAGAAGGCTTTGATATTTTTTTTCGGTCTTACAAAAGATTTCATAGGCTCAGGGATTACAAGCAAGAGTAGGGAGTATACCATCCCCTTCCGCATGTATAAATCGTATCAAGTTAGAGTGAAAGTTAGGAGCATTGCAAAAAAGACAAAAGCTTTCAAAGAATTGAAGATTATTAATACCCTTCGTTAATCATATCAAAAATACTAAATAAGCAGAAAAAAGCTAGAACCTTTCTCTCTGCGCCACTTCTCAAGATGTTCCAGCTTCAGCACGCGCATGTACACATGCATTTCGGTGAACAGAGGCCCATTCTGTTGGGGCTCCATCTTGATTGCCACCGCGCGACGTGTGCCAGTCTAAAAATTGAGTGCGAAAAGCTAGAGAACTCCGATTGATTGTGAAAAGCTAGAGAACTCTCGATCGATACTTTTTCTAGGCGCAAAAAAATGCAATTTTTTCTGTTTTTTTTTTGTTATTCTAGATTTCTAATTCTTATTTAAATTTGAAAAGCATAAACCTGAACTCCCTCGTATATGCGACCGAAGCCGCCCTGGCCAAGCTCTCTGCTGACAGCGAACTCCTGCTTCTGGATATCAACAAATTTGGTGCCAGCACGCACAGCCACTGACTTCTTGTGCAGCTTCGGAACTTTCCTGGCAGGCGCCATGTTCTTGATTGTGAAAATATTCCAATTCAAAATTGAGAACAAACAGCTAAATCGATACAAAATTCCAAAAAAAGAAGTAAACAAAGTTGAAAATTTCTGAATGTGAATTTCTCAGAGAAAATCACTTTATAATTGCCGTATTAGTATTTCATAAGAGTTCAATGCGTTTATTTGTGAAAAATAATTTGAGTAGAAACACATACACAGTGAAATGAGGGCACTTTAATACAGAGAAGTTGCCGATGTACAGAGCTCATGATTTGAAATAAGGAAAACAGGGCATTGTAAAATGCGGATGAAGAACAAGGAATAGCAAAATGTGAATCACAATGAAAATTTTTCGTCCAATTTTTTGAAAATATCACAAAATTCTGGCTTTGTGGTCAAACAATGCGCGCAATTTTTGCCGGTATGTTTTCATGGTGCGCGGTGAAGTACTGCTGGATCATCTCGCGTGTTATCTGCAGATACTGAAAAGGAAAGGAAATCAAGCCTTGGGACAAAAAAAATTTTAGAAAAATGAGACCTGTTCTGGACCGCCGGAATACTGGGCATATTCCACATGGTGGCCATGGATGGATGTGCCATTTTTGGTGGGTTCAAACGGTACCGCCGGCTCAATTTGGGTGCCCTCATGCCACTCATTAAAACTTGTTATGGACACAATGTCAGCCTGAAAAAATTATTGTAAAAAACAATAAAAAAGTTCAAATTACTCACCTTTGAAGTGTGAGCCATCTTGAAGTGCTCGCGATAATACTCGCCCTTCTTCCGGTCCCTCGCGTTTGCTTCATTCCATGGTCGAACCCTAAAGATTATGTCAGTCAAAAAAACATATGTCACTGAAAGTTTGTCGAACAAGGTAAGGAGCATAAGTCAAATCCACTCGCAAACACAAAAAATTTAAAATGAACACAATAAATTTGATTGTCGTTCGAGTGCAACAAGTCACCCACCGTGTGTCATTGTAGCCTGGGCCAACAGATGGCACAAAGAGCAGCTGATTACGGGCACAGAAGGCACTCAGAGTGG
The DNA here is from genome assembly GCA_016433075.1 of Hoplolaimus columbus. Lineage (NCBI taxonomy): Eukaryota > Metazoa > Nematoda > Chromadorea > Rhabditida > Hoplolaimidae > Hoplolaimus > Hoplolaimus columbus. Next base: position 1,913 of record JAEHOM010000039.1, on the reverse strand, counting down.
GCCAATTCTCCATTGTGGAGCCGTGGGAGAAGCCATCCGCGGCAAAATACGTGTAAAGACCGTCAAAGCCGCCGTCTACCAGCCTCTGCTCATCACCCTTATCCACGTAGAGGCCTAAAAAATTGAACAAAATATTTAAATAATCATCACATGTATGAATAACATGTCGTAGACATGTTAAGCAATAACATTCGTGTTAATCTAACCAAAGCAGAAGAATATTGCTTAACCCTTCTATGACGTGTCAAACATGTCAAAAAAGGTAAAATAAAACATTGATCTGTTTGCCCCATAACTGAAAAGTACCCCATAATTTAATAAAATAATTAAATCAATGTAAGAAAGTTTTAATCTGGACATGATTAGAAAAGCATGTTTATATAAATAACTCACCAATAAGCAACGCGTCAAGCCCAGTGCCACGAATGGTCTCGGTCCCGTTCGACCTCAGCACGGTAGCCCATTGGTCCGGTTTGATACGATAGGAATCGTAGACATAGAAAAGCGGAAGTTCCCTGCATAAATAAGAGATTTGAAAATGGATTGACTCAAGCGAAAAAAACTCAACTAACGCTAATGGCGGGGACAAAAGGCAAAACTCACTTTGCACTGACCGCGGCTTTCACATCGGCGGAAGCAGCGTTTGTTCTCCGACGTCGATATAGCGCGGGATGAGTGCCGTACTGCTCGAGCAAGTAGGAGATGTCCTGCCTGACGCTGGCCGCTGAACGTCCCTCATAGGGCTCCAAATGGAAGGTCATCTTCATCTTGGCCTGATCAGTGGCATTCAACAGTGCCGGTATCAGCGGATCCCAGGCGTTGTCGGCTGAAAAAAATTACTCTAATTGTACAGTGTAGGTAAAAGATAATATAATGCCTAATTCCCTAATTGCTAATATTCCATCCCTCTCTGTACCAAGAGACCTAAAGGCACTTTTTAAAATTGTGAAATTACTAAGAAAAAAAACTTATGCGAAAAAATAGATTCAAAAACAAGAAAATAGAGGTGCTTGTGTGGAATTTACACCTTACGGAAAAACTCCTAAAGCAATTGTTTTTTGTTTTATGAAAGGAATTCAACTCATATCATTCTGGATTCTGGATAGATCACAAGAAGGTTCCTAACGCGAAACATGATGCAAACTATTGATTTTACAATAAATACCACTTTAAACTCAAAAACAACAGTTTGCAAATATACTGAAGTCCTATACATTTACTTTTCAAAACTGATGAAATTTTATTTTCCATCAATTCATACCTTCAGCATCCGACTTTTCCTTCGGGTACCAAGAGCAGACCACCACGTCAATGCCGGCACTGGACATCCATTTCATGTGGCGCTCAATCACCGCGGCATCCCAACTGCTGTACGGGCCCAGCGACGGGTAGTACACCGATGCAATGTCTTCCGGGGGTGAATGGGCACCTGAAGATCTTGAAAAGTTACAATCGAATATGCAAATAATTTCTCAAATCAACATAGATATGGACGGATTAATTAGATAAAAATAAAAAAATATAATAACTCTTCAAAATGTGATTTAAAGATGTGAAAACGATAAATTAAAAATAAATGTGTTGCTTAAACCTGTTGGATAAGCCTTTTTGTCCGCAGGATTCCAATTGGTCAGATAGCGATGGTTCCAATGCAGCCACTTGCCTCCGTTGTTAGCCGGATTTCCATACCACGGGTAGTAGAAAATGTGGATGGAGGGCGGCGTTACGCTTGTTGTACCCTTAAATTTCTTAAGTACCCTTAAACCCTTAAATACGCTTGTTGTACCATTTTTGAAACTTATTTTGGCGGGCGAGAAGCTGTTTGATAAAAAAAAGTTGCGATTTCCACGGGAAATTTCACCATTTTTGAAAAACTTATTTTGGCGGGCGGGAAGCTGTGGCTTTTTTGATAA
>JAEHOM010000038.1:0-26463 GCA_016433075.1 Hoplolaimus columbus | reverse complement strand
TAATATAATTTATAAACGAGAAGAAAAGGCTCATAGTTTTTGTATCGGAATTTCAGCAAATGGCCGGACATGATCAAGCATTGGAATTTTTTGAAAAGATCCGATCGGGATTTTTTGGGAAAGCCGGAATTTACCCCAAAAAACCCTGTCGCGCCCGAATTCCGTCCCGAATACCAGCTCCTACCTATTTCTGATATTATGTTAGAATTGTTAGAAAACCCAAATCGGCGTGCTCCCTTCGTGGACCATTATGGCAAGCGGTGGCCTTGGTTGACCGATCTCGACATGGACGCGGTTGACGAGGCGGACCTGAAGCGCGTTTACCGCACGCACTCAATGTACATTTACGGACGCACCGTTAACCGCGCATCTTTGTCTGCACGCGACGCCAAACCAAACATCGATGTCCGTTCCGGGCCATTTATGTGAGGGAACGACGCGCGCTGTTCAACCGAGTCGCGCACAACCATCCGCTCACAGTTGTTGCACAACAGAACACAACTTTAATACCTCGAGGTACCTTTCTCTGATTTCTTGTTGAACTCAGAGAGCTATTCCGCTTGTTTGACCTGAAAACATTAGGTCATGTAAAACATCCACCCTAGCGCCATAAATCAATGTTGGCCTCATCAGATTCGAGTTCTTCACTCCCGAAAAATAAATGTATGCAGCAAAAAATATTTGTACGCATGCAAATAGGGTTCAAAATTGTCAAACAACACAACAACAAATTGTTTGTTTGTTTAGCAATTACTCACAAAAATAAAACCCTTTAAAAGTTGCCAACTTTTCAAGGAGTTTAACTTTTCAGCGATCCTAACAAATGTTAGGGCGGACCATCCGCGCACTCCATATGTGGACAATGCGGGCAACCGGTGGGCATGGTTGGCGGAGTTGGATTCGCTGATGAGCGACAAGGCCAAGCTGACGCGCATTTGTCGGGCAAATGGGCTAATTATGCAGACGCGGAGCAAGAATGGCGCCCGCGCGTACTTTGGCTGCAGTCGCGGCAAGCGCAAGCGTACAGCGCGCAATTGTCCTTACCGGGGAGTGTATGTGGCGGAACGCGGAGCATTATTCCACCGCAACGAACACAACCATCAGCAGAAGAGTGGCCAAAAATGGCCAAAAGGTTCCATCAAATGTGGCAAAAAGGTTTGTTTAGGCATTTGGAGTTTGATCAACCCTTTCCTGATCGAGATCAGTGGGGGCTGAATCGAAAATTTTCGTTGAAAATTTGTAAATCTGATCAATTTTTTCTACAAAAACGGTCAAAAATCAAAAATTCCCAGGTCCTATCGGAAAAACGCGTTTTAAGCAGAAGTTAGAAATTTTAGCCAAAAAAAAGTCGACAAACAAGCATTACATTTTTCTCATTACAGCCCTGCTATACGTCTAAGAAATTCGTGACGTTCTATTGGCCTAGGCATTTCTCCGAGGCCATTTCGAGCGCCTGGCCATTTGTTGGGCAGCCTTCCCCCCCCCCTCACATTTTTACCGATATTTACAATTTACAAAAGTTCTGTTTACAAAGTTCTATAATTAGAGATGCTCCTCGCATTTATAGACCTTTCTAATTTTCAAACTCAAAAAATCTGAAAATGCTAGAAATTAATTGTTACAATTTTTTCTAGCAAGAAAAAATTTCACGTACTCTTTTGAACATGTAAATTTTATGCGGGAGGTGCACTCCACCTATGTTTCCTTTTTTTGATAGTGATATGTTGCATCCGATTTGTAGATTCATCCGATTTGAAGTCGGATATCCGATTTGTAGCCATTTGATCGCGGATATCCGATTTGAAGACGGATATCCGATTTGTAGCGAACATCAAATGGCTACAAATCGGATATCCGATTTGAAGCGAACATCAAATGGCTACAAATCGGATATCCGATTTGAAGCGAACATTCGCTGGCCATGTTTGGATTCAAATCGGATATCCGATTTGAAGCTAATGAATGTTCGGCTAATGAATGTTGCAAACAAGAATGTTCATTACACATTTTTGTTCTTTTGATACTTGAATCACCTCTTCCTTTTTTCTGATCTTTATTAAAATAAGCACAATGAATTTAGAAAATGCAAAAAATTAAAAAAATCTGTCAACAATTAGGATAAAATTCTTCAGATTTTCTCAGAATGCGTCTATATTTTTTTGGCAATCAAACTTATTATAAAATATTATGCTTATGATATGGGTTAAAAGATTTAGAAATCGAAAGCCAAGACACTCCTAAGGAATGGATTTTTTGTTAAGTGGAAGTACAAGATGCGGAAGTAAAAATAAATTTCCTTATAGAATGCCTTATTTTTCCCAACTTTTCCCTGCGCCCAATCGGTACAGCCGGACTCCAGATCTGGTCCACATTTAGAAAGACCAGAAAAATATTTAACATGCTTCTGCTGACCAATTCAGATCAGCAAATCAGCATTCAAGATCAGATCATTTTTGAAAATTCGGATTAGTCAAACACTATCTGCATAGGGTACCCCCGCCTTGTATCGGCCTGTGATTTAACGTTTGGCTGTTTTCAGAGTTGCAAAAAATTTGCGTCTTGAGATTCTGAGGTTTTTTGCTTAGGCTTCGTCGAATTCGAGCTTTGGCCGTCCCTGGTGCGGGAGGTGTACAATGCTGTTTGGGCTCCATAGGCTTCGGAGCTCCGAGATTTTTAAAAGTCAAAGTTCGGAGCCTGAAAAAAAATCGCTAGCTTGCAGCATCGGCGGTTTCCAACCCTCGTCCCAACATGGGATTATTTACTGCCAAATTATTTCGGCGAGTCTCAAAGGCCTTTTAGAAACAAATGTGAATTAATATAGAATGCCAACAGAGAGAGACAAAGCAAAGTCAGAGAGATCAATTGTTTTCTCTTCCTCTGACCTGTTTTATCATTACTTTTCTTTTCAATTTTTCGGCTACCCAAAGATATTTTTTGAAGCCTCGCCGAAATAGTCTGAATTTAGATCCGATTGTTAATCCCAGCATGATGCCGAGTAATTTCAGGGTTGCCCAACTTGGGGCATGCTATCGGATCCCTGGTACCTCATACTTTTTCTAAAGTATCAGGAAATTCTTACAAATTTTTGCAATTAAACAACTAGATAGATTATTGATATTTAAATCAAAAATATATAATTTTCATAATGTCTCATTATCCGGCATCATTGTACTCCATACTTTGTATAAGACGCTTATCTGTAAGCTGTAAAATTCATTGCTCAAAAAAAAGGAAGATATTAGCGATGCACACAAAAAATAATTTTATTTGATTTGTTAGTGTTCTAATATGAAATAATAAATATCAGTATGATGATTTTTTTTTTGAAAATTTTGGATTTGGAACAGACTTTGGAACAGAAAATCTGTTCTGTTCCTGTTCTGTTTGGAACAGAACAGGAACAGAACAGATTCGAAAATCCTGGGACAGAAAAACTGGTACTTGAATGAAAAATTCTGCAATTTTTACATTAAATTTTGCTTCATTTTCTTTGCAAAAAAATGGGTTAAAGTTAAAAAGTGAGTAAAACAACAAATAGAATTGGCAACAAATAGAACTATAAAACAGTTATTGCAACAGTTATAGATCAACATTTACTGATTTACTCGAAATAGAAATTAGAAATTAAAAAAGTGGGATTTCATTATAATGAAGTTCATTGCAAGTCGGATACCCTATTTGTACCGAACATTCATTAGCTTCAAATCGGATATCCGATTTGAATCCAAACATGGCCAGCGAATGTTCGCTTCAAATCGGATATCCGATTTGTAGCCATTTGATGTTCGCTTCAAATCGGATATCCGATTTGTAGCCATTTGATGTTCGCTACAAATCGGATATCCGTCTTCAAATCGGATATCCGCGATCAAATGGCTACAAATCGGATATCCGACTTCAAATCGGATGAATCTACAAATCGGATGCAACATATATAAATATAACAGTTAACAGTGAAAAGAGAGCCGATTCCCCAGCCCCATATCAATCCATTTGCTCTGCAATCTGCACTCACTCACCCTTACCGGCCATTATTACTTCTTTTCCGAGAGCTATGTAAAAGGGTACGTCCTTTGAAGAAGTGTTTCAACTCTAAAAGGCAAAGTGGGTGGTAGAACCGACCACGGGTCGGCCACCTCAATTCCCCATTTAACGCATGCACAATGTCATCATCATCAACAAGCAAGGTGAGTCACAAGGTCACAACAGAATAGCAAAAGTTTATGCATCCATCTTTTCTCGCTTTTTCATCCGTCTTTTCATTTTCCTTCCTTATTTTTTATGCTTTCTTAGGACTGATATATAGAATTACCCTTCATCATTCGACATCGAATCCGGTTTTGTGGGTAAAAATGCAATAAAACCGAAATTTTAGTTGTGCGGTGTTAACTGTTGACTAATGACCAAACACCACAAAATAGATTCGTAAAACAAATAACAAAGCACCCACCAAAAATTACTTTTCATAAACATGTAAAATAAAGCCATTGAGATTTAGCAATCCAAAAAGCGTTAATGGCGTCAGTATTTATTGATGAAACGAATGTATTACAAGAACTGAAAGATACGATTCTTCTGTATTGCTGCAGTCATACACATAAATTACATCCTAAAGTTCTGCATATATTCGTTTCAATAAATAGTCAATAATTGCCCCCCCCCCTCCGCGTTATTAGACTAGTAAGTACCACATTCCAATTTTATTTTTTTATAGCAAATTGTGTATTTAAAGTTAAAGTTATTTAAAGTTTTAGGATCTATAAATAATTGCTTTTGATTATTAATTTATTGACTATTTTACTATTGTGCACTATTGGAGCGATGGCTGGTATTGACTTCGGGAACTTAAACTGTTGTTTGGCAGTTGCACGAAACAAAGGAATAGGTTTGTAAAAGATCCGAACTTTACGGCTGCACAATTCGGTTTTAGAGATTGTCGACAATGACTACTCATTGCAAGCAACACCGTAAGCCTTTGTTTGAATATTTTAAAATCGACTTGATTAAAAGAAAAATTTAAAAAAAAACGAAAAGCCAACTGCGTGGCAAAATAATGGACGAACATTTCAGTTCCTGTGTTTCATTTGGTCAATTTGCTCGTTTGATGGGCTATGGTGCAAAGCAGCAGCTGAACGTCAATTATCGGAACAGTGTGGTTAACTTCAAGCATCTGCTCGGCCGCAATTTCTCGGACCCGATCGTCCAGGCATTCCGACCTCACATTCCATGCGACTTTGTCGTCCAGCAATTCCCCAACGATCAAATCGGAATTAAGGTTGTTGACAAGTGCTCATAAGCACTTCATTGTTTGCATAATGGCGCGGGAGGTGAAATATTTTGGAATGTTACGATCCTTTACATAATTTTGCTAGCTGCTGCAGAAAAGTTGGATTTTTATAACGTGGCCTTCCGTTTGCTCGCATATTATGCCTTTACTTCTTTTTTATCACTTGATTTTTTGCTGTACATTTCGATCATGTTGAGTTCGACCTTAATAACATTGTATTACTTATTACCTTTTCTTTTGCTTCTTCTTCAGGTCACCCATTTGGGGGCTGCGCGCGTGTTCTCACCCGAACAAGTGGTCGGCTGTCTGCTCACTCATCTGCGCTTGTTGCTTACCCGTTCCATGGGTGCTGATGTCACTGAGTGTGTCATCAATGTGATTTAAAAAAAAGAAGTAAAATTTTAGGAAAGTATTTTTTCCATAGGTTCCCTTTTTCTACGATGATTCTCAACGGATGGCGCTGTTGAAAGCCGGGCGGATTGCGGGCCTTTCACTTCGACTTGTCAGTGAACCAGCCGCCATTGCCTACTGCTATGGAATGTACAAGGGTTCAGGGTCGGTTTATGCAACATTGTTCTACTTTCTTACCCGAATGCTCTTTTTATGACGATTTACTTTTTGAACATTGCACGAAATTTTGAAATTGTTTTACATTTTATGTATGCTTTCCTAATTTATATACCTTGTTTCAGCCTTCCATCGCTCGATCAGCCGTCTAAACTTGTTGCATTTGTTGATGCGGGACATTCATCAGTGCAGGCATGCGTGGTCGCATTCAACACGGGAAAGGCAGAGGTTTCCTTTAAAAATTTTTAAATTCTGCCTACCTTACCTATCTACCTTAAATTCGGCAGATTCTTGGTGCCACTTACGACTTGAGCGTCGGCGGTTTGCATTTTGACTCGCTGTTGCGCAACTACTTTTGGGACGATTTCCGCAAGCGTTTCAAGATTGACGCAAAACAGAACGCGCGCGCATGGCTTCGTCTGTTGGATGAGTGTGAGAAGGTTGTTTTTGAATGGAGTCGTTTTTAGCAGCTTCTTTTTTTTAATGTGAAATTATGTTAAGTTGAAAAAGCAAATGTCGGCTAACAGTCAGAAGATTCCATTCGCGATTGAGTGCTTCATGAACGATGTGGATGTTAATGGCAGCATGCAAAGGTAATGATTGTTTCCTGAATGGATTGTTGCCTTGAAATATTTGAAAAGTGAAATTTAAGGGCCGAATTTGAGCAGATGGCCGAACCTTTGTTCCAGAAAATACCGGTTCTCCTTCAGCAATTGATGGCCTCTAGCAAAGTCAAGGTGGCACTGGCACTTTTACAGCTTTTGTGTTATTTAGCTACGAATTTAAGGTTGAAGACATTTCTGACGTGGAGCTGGTTGGCGGGTCATCACGTGTGCCGCGCATCAAGCAAATCGTGGCAGGTTTGGGTTTATAAATACCATAAACTGCATAAACTTATTTACTTAAAATAAATGTTGGGAATCAATTATTTTAATGAAAAGTTTTAAATTTCTTCAAAACTTTATTTCTTGGAGCTCCGGAATTTTCGGCTTTCTACTTACAAGTTATTTCACCCTATTTCTTTGCTTTTTCTGATATAATGGGCTAATATCGACTTTAAAAGTTCAAATTCTGTCATAAATTATGCCTTAACATGTTAGCATATTCAGAGTTTTTCAAGCGAGAACCAAAGACAACTATGAACCAAGATGACACGGTGGTGAGTTCAAATTGAAATATTTTTCATGTTTTTCCTTTTCCAAAATCCTCCATTGCCAGGCACGTGGATGTGCGCTTCGTTCTGCGCTGCTCTACCCCGCTTACCAGATGAAACAGTTCACAATGATTGACCCATATGATATGGCCGTCGACCCATCCAAATTGCCCAGCGACGAGCAACTCACCGATGAGATCAGTGCCGAGGTTTGATTCGTTAAATATAAATTTGAATTTCCAATTTTTTAGCAAGAGATGCAAGCCGCTGACCTAAGGGACAAGCAACGTTCGGACTCGAAGAATGCGCTGGAGGAATACTGCTTCAAAGTTCAGCATGCGATGGAGGACGAACAGCTGGTGGGTATCTGTAAATTCGCTTCAAATGAGGAAAAAGAGCTCATCTGTGTGTTACTTACAATTAATGGATATTATTTTGAAAAAAAAAGTATTGGGATAAGTTTATAAGAAGGGGTAGCAGTAGCAGATAACTAGATAAGAACCAAACCGGAAAATGGGAAAAATTATGCAATGTGATGAAAAATTTCGTAAATGAGTCCCAACGTTTAGAATGGTTATATGTTATATCCAATTTTTTCATTTTATCAATTTTATAATTTTTAGTGCCAGGACAAACTAACACACGAGGAACGCCATAACTGTATTGGACAGTGCAACGCCGTATTGGAATGGCTGGACAGTGAATCGGAGACCCTGCAGCGAAAGGTTAAAAATGATTTTAACATTGTTTTTGATCTGAAGACACAAGATCAGAGCTGATGAGTAAGAAGCATAAACATACACATTTTGAAAAATAGTGTAAACAGATAACAGACAGTAAATTTCATTTTAAAAATCAATCACTCTATAGTACATTTTTGTTTGTTAATTATTTAAATGTCAATCAAATGCCTATCGGACGAAATGCCTACAAGCGTACTTTCAAGTCAAAATGCCTACAAAAAAATGCCTACAGTACGCGGACGGACCGCGGTAGAGCCGGGCAACCCGTGGAGTATTAAAAAAACGTGTACATGTCGATGTATGAGTAAATTTTGGGCACCGCGCACCGGTGCCATGACCGGAGGCATTTTGGCTGAAAGTGCGCTTGTAGCTTGTAGGCTTTTCGACCGGAAGGCATTTTGGTTACGTATTACGTTCGAACGCTAGAAGCAGGCAATGGGCAAAACTGTGCAAGGAGCTGGGGAGGTAGGTCAGTTCGGTTTTTGCAGGTTCCCAAAAACGGCTTTGCACAAACGTTTTCAATAATTTTAACATTACGAAAAACAAGTATTTGGTTGCAAAATTTTCAACAATTTTCCTAAAAAAATTGTGAAATTTTCGAATTTGTGCAAGTTTTCTCACTATTTTTTCGCCTTGCAAGTCTTGTTGATAAGTTTTTCTGATTCTATATAGTCCTCTCCGCGGGCCTCCTCTGCATGCATGGAAAGGGGAAGGAGGAAGGGAAAGGGTCAGACGTCAGACCACCCTTGGCCCTTGCCCATGTGTGGCAGTGGGAGACGCGAAGATGGGGGAATTCCCCTCCATCCATAAATAGAAAATGTTCAAATTTCTTTGATTGAGGTACTTTTCTGCCATAAAATCTTGTCATTTCGCTCTAGTTTTTGTTTTCTAACATTTTTAATTAAAATAAAGTGATTTTTACCGTTATTAAACGGTTTTTATATTTTGTTTTTGCAGCAAATTGAATGCCGCCATGAAGAACTGGAGAAGAATTGCCAGCCATTAATGAGCAAGCTTTATGCAGTTGCTGAGCTTAACAAGGACAATGAGATGGTTATAACTCCGCAGCAAAACGGAAACACCAAAATGGAGACGGGTAAGTCGACAAATATCCGTAACTTTTCTGGACTTTTAGCAATGTCCGGGTTAGATCATGCCCTCTCTTTACGGGCCTTACCTTGGCTCTTGGCTCCATTTTCCATGATGTTGCTGGGGCACCGTTGTTTCGTCTTTCGTGTCCTTATCTGTCAGGCCCTGCGTGAGGGGAGGGCATATAGCCTCCCCCTTCCGAAATGAAACAAATAGAAATTTTCGGAAAATTTATCGGTAAAAATGCAATAAGGAATTTACATTTTGGCCACCAGCCCTTTCAATGTGACCAACATTTTTTTTAGATTCATCTCCACAGCAGCAACAAAAACAGAATGCAACGAAGAAGCCATCGAACAGTCCAACTAAGAAGGCACAGCCGAAGGCGAAGGATGGAGAACCCATTATTGAGGAACCGGTGGACTAGGACCAGCAATATTTGGAGATCTGGACCGAAAAAATCAAAAACAACACATTCAAATGATATGGTGTTGGAGAGAGCTTTTATTGATTCGCCGCACCTTTGACTTATTAACGATCATTGGCGATAATAAATTACAATAATTTATCATTTTATTATTAATAATTATGGTAACATGGAAATTTCCGATCTCAGCTCAAACAACGGACAATTATTATGTATTAAACTGCTCATTTTGCTCCTTTTTCTGTCTTCCTTATCCCCCCCCCCCCATCCTCCCCTCATATTACTTCTCCCAATCAAAAGCGTCTTTTAGGCAGATTTTAATGACAACGGCTAACATAAGACATTGGACAAAGGGTTTTTACCATTTATCAATTAGAAATGAACTCTCCGCTCAAATAACACCTATTTTTTGCTAAATTTTGTTGCCTCCAAATTTTTAGTCAAAAAATGGAAAAATTAGTTTTGGCAGGTGAAAATGGGGGTGGGGGCAAACCACAAGTTTTTGGCAGGCACCTGCGAATAATATTGGAGCAATTCATGTTACAAGTTATAACTATCGTAAAATGTGATATCAAATTCATACATTTATCTTAAATTTTCATTCATTTGCTTACAAGATTAAAGCTTTACCATATACAATTTCTCAACGAAAAACAAGACATTTGAAAAAATACAAATACGAAAATACTCCGATCCCGTTCAGCGGCAAACAAAATGTACAAAAATTTGCAATTTGTGCGGATCTGTGGATAGCAGCACTACGTTGATGTGGTCAGATAGGTGTTTGTACAGTGACGTTGTGTTGCTGGCTGTTCTGTTCCAGGTTGCCACTTTCTAGTGCGCCCATGTCTTCAATGGTCGGCGTCGGTTGCAGTTCATCATCCGGGGAAGATGACTGGTTCGGGATAAGCTTCCCCTCCTTCAAAAAAAACAGTTCGATTTTTAGTTTTGAGGCGAAATCTAGCAAACCTTCAGCCCGCGTAGACGTCTCCTTCTGCTGGCCATCAGATTGGCAGAGAGCACAAATCCGATGGAAAGCACCAGCATGTATTCCACGATCAGTCCGACCAAAAACATTTTACCCATCATAGCGGCCGACAATTCAGCATTGCATTGCTCGAGTGGGGCCTGACAAGTGGAAAAAAGCAGTTTTGGGTAGATGGGCCCATACGTAAACAAGGGGAGGGTCAGCTCAGAGCTCAGAGGCCTTACGTCATACGTTTGACTCCCCCGCCCCTCAGAGGCCATTTTGGATACGTTTTGCGAAAAATGCCTAAAAACACGTACGAAACTATTTAAAACATGTATATATTGTATTTTTTCACATAAATAGTTATTTTTTTCGTTATATTGCGCCAAAAATGGTGTTTTTTTCTGACGCTTAGATTCAAAAAATTCAAATTTTCTTGAGTGGGTGGGCCGGCGGTGCCGATAGGCGCCGCCGGGAAAATTTGTGGAAAAAATAGAGCATTTCGATAAAGGAAATTCATTATTTTTACGACACCGATTTCTTTGGTTTCCTATTTAATTTTTCGTTTTTCTTTTGATGGAATAAGCACCTTTTGTTTTACATAAAAAATAATTTTAGAATTATAATGTCTTTTGTTAGCAAAATCAATTTTTTACAACTATTAGAGATCTCGATGGGCGAGGAGCTATGGCTTTTTTTTATTAAAAAAGTTGCGATTTCTACTGCGATTTCTACTTCACAATTTTTTTTTCAAAATCAGTTTTTACAGCTCTTGGAAAATTTCAACAGGCGGGAAGCTATGGCTTTTTTGACCAAAAAATTGCATTTTTCACGGAAAATTTCATCACTTTTTTAAAAATTTGAATTTTACTGCATTTTTACTGATAAATTTTTCCATCCTTACGTCATCCCCCTCAAAACCCCGTACGTCATACGTTTTGGACCCCCCTCCCTGACTCCCCCCTTGTTTATCTATGATCAGGGTAGCTAGCACCTTTTTCTAAGATACGCCCTCGATGACATGTCATTTTTTCTCACTTACTTCCGCTTCATTTCATCTATCAACATACCCTTTTGCTTCTTCTTTTCCTTCCCCCTCCCACTGCTCTTGTTGAGGGTTACACGATCCCCTATTCTCTATTGTGTCCCCAAATTCTAAATATGCCCCTGGTTGTCTTTAACTTTTTTCAGCATCATTCCGATAATTTCAGCGATCCCATGGCAAAATGGTTGCATGTGATAATAAGAACGTTTGTTACATAATCTACGTATTTCAAACTAACTGCCAAAAAGTTTAGTGCCGATTCGAATGGTTCCATTACGAATGCGTCGGCATTACTCAGGTCATTTTTCTGAATTTTCGAGTCAGGAATTTAATAGTTTAGGAACCGAAAGGAGAGTGGTATTGTCCAACATGCAAGATGCAAAGAAGCAATGCGCGTCGTTCGCGTTCAGCTTCATCTGACGTGAACCACTGAGGATTGATATTTTATGCGAAATTTAATGAATGTTTGAGACACACAAAACAATTAAAATTCGAAGCGACGATTGAACCTCTTTTCCAGAAGCAATTTGAATTTTGACGCTTTCATTTTAAGTGTTCTGTCCACCGCCGGAGTATCTATAAGATGGGCAGTAAAATGAAAGAAGTAAAAGATACCTTCGATATTTGCGAAGAGCATTGATAAAGTAGTCGCTAGGAAATTATTCATGGCGAGCTCGTCCTCGAAAAAATCGTCTGGAACAATCTTCATTTGAAAGTGTAACACTGTCAATAATTCAATGAAAAATGGCGTATGTGACTGAAGAACACTTGTGCAGCTGCAGATCAGATGAATAATCCTCTTCCATTGGTCGAAGCCTTCGTGTACCTATAATTCATATGACAAATTAAATCAGCTGCAAAGATAAGACCTGGCCTATGAGGAAGACAACAAATGCAAACTGAAATTCACCAAGAAGTTCACGATAATCGCCTTTCAGAGTGTCGAGAATTTGTAAGAACCTTTCCGAGCTATCGATCCCCGCCTTCTTGACATTTGTGTCGCCTAACTAAAAACACATTGTCACAATCATGGAAATGACTAATAGGTGAACCGTGATTTGTGGAATAATACTGAATCTCAATTTCGCTTCTTCTTTCTCTTCCATTAACGGCAACCCATTCTGATCAGTGAAGCGTATTCGCCCTCGGTGTTTCCTGTTTACTATTGACAGTCCAAATGGATCACCCTAAAGCGTCAGATGGGATGGATGATATGTTGGATGTCTTTTAGTGTATTACCAACTGTTTTTCTAGCTCGGTTTCTTTCGTAGTCAGTTCCATTTGAGCAGAAATTCGTCTAAGGGGATTTGTGGGCGATATCCTTTCGATTGTTTTTGCCGTTATATGCGACGACAATGAGACCCATTGTCGAAAGTCTATAAATTACCCCATGGACATTAATGGAAGAATAAATTCTGAATGAATGGATGCGATTGATAATTACAAGAGGTATCGAAAATATTGTCTTTTGTAGACATTGCTGAAATTTCCAAAAATTTGAAAAAAATACACGTCAAATTCAAAATTGCATAATGCGCGTAAAGGATCCAAATTCATATCCGTATAAGGTAGTCAACTTCCGTAATAAAACAAAAACAGGAAAATAGAAAGTTTTGACACTTAAATTCGATTTGGTCAATTCAAGATCCGGGAACCTTATTGAAAAATTGGAAATAACCTGCACAGAATTCCAAACCACGTGGGTAGAGCGGTTTTTATCTCTAAATTCCCACATATGAATTCAGTTTAGGCTCGCTCATCTATGTTTTCGATTTTATTCCTGATAAGCTCAAGGATAGCAACCAATAGCCTATGCTTTCAAATGAAAAAATCCGACCTGCATAGGGATAAACGCCCAAATGCCTATCCAGGTTTTTGAGATTCAACCGAACTCGTTCCAACTAAAATGAATTATTCAAATTTATATATAGAATCATTCTACTCACTTCAACATCATTTGAAACGTAATCTGCTAAGTCCTCCTTTTGTTTGTCCCATTTCCTCAGAATCACTTCTTTTGGACGAAAATCATGGAAAAAAGCAATTCTTGGAGATCCGGGAACACTACAAACAAAAACATAGGTAATAGCATTATATCTTTCCAAAGGCAGGCTTTTGGTTTATTTTAAGGTGAGGGGCTGTATAGACTTTTGCATTTTTCTGGAAAAACAATCCGAGTCCCCAAACAGTCATTTAAATCTAAATTGTGGCCTAGAATGTGCTTTATCTATCCACATCATGAGAGCTTCCCAATTCACTTTATTCACGAGTCACAGAACATGGCGGCGGAGACCCGGTCCTCTATGATTTTCTTGCACCCGCATTTCTACTATTTGTAATCATCGATTGAAGGTAACTGATTTATGATAATGACCAACCGACACACCAATCCCGTGCAAAGGCATAACATTTTCATAACTTAAAAACCGACCTGATGTAAATGAAGTGGATGCCGGGCGGGATCATCTTTTAAAAGCAAAAGATTGCAAGTAAGTGGTATATACTGTACATTAAAAACCTTCAGTCCAAGAAATTGCGGTCCAACAATCCATGCTCGGTAATCCACACCAAATTCGCATTGTTCCGGGAAGTCACGCAACACCTGTGGTTTTTAAAGGTCACATTCTACGTAGTAATAGCGCAGCACGAATCCAGCTCCAAAGCAAGTAAATACATCGTATCGGCTTTGGGAGCCAGCTTAAGTGCTATAGTCGACAGGCTGGACTGAAATGTCATAAATGGGGAGGGAGGTTTAAGAACCCAGATGTCTCATAGGACGTCCACTTCGATGGGAATTTCCTTACCAAGTTACCAACAAATATTAACGCCTAGTCAGATTTCTTTTGCATGCGTACCTAACCTGGATTCGTACCTAATAGTGTACATACCAGAACAGCGCCATTTTCAAAAAGCTCCCGGGCTAGCTCTTGAGACATTTCCCCATTTTGAAGCATCTTCTGCATTTGTTGCTCTGCCATTTCGCTTTTCAAAATAACGGTGGAAAATATTGCATTAATGTTTTATACGAAAGTACAACATTGATAAATATTTCAAGTACGACAAGATTAGACCAAGTCAAAACAATTTCACTCTAACCAATGTTTGCGGGAAATAGAAAAAAGGAACATAATTCTACTGTTAACAAGTTTGGCCATGGGAAAATGGGAAAGGCTATAAGATATTGCAATGACTTGTGACATCACATCTATGCGAGTCTATCGTTTCTATCGTAGTATAACGGGCAACAGCCTAAATTAGTTAAACTCGCAGTTCCGCGACCATTTCTTCCCTTCGAAAAAAGTTGACAATATTTTGCTCGGTAGTTGAAGCCATCAAGTTTCGCGTGGCATAAGTTGCCGATCCGATGTGTGGAAGAATGACTTAATAATATTCGTAATAATAAAAAAAATTACTGAATTAATGCAATTCAAAAATTCCTAAAAACCATCTATCTAGGAATAGCTCACATCAAGGATGAGCTAGGATGATCTCATATATTGGCAAAATGGTCAAAATGCATATTTAAAAAGCTACCAAAAATTTTGAGAATTTCAAAAACTCGCTGTCTAAAAACTTTTTCGTGTCTTTGCTTATGCCAAATTTTTATATTCAAAACTTATGTACAGCACACAATTAGGATATGCAATTGAGGTGCGGAATCCAGTCAAAAAATTCTATGGTCAAATGAAAAAGTAAAATTTTTATCAGAAAAGCTTTTAAAAATGTGGCTTAATTTACAAGTCATATCTGTGACCTTAAAAAGCTCTCTAATAGGAGAAAAAAAAATGCCAACCTCACAGCTCACCAAGACCGTACCCAGAGGGCTGAGGGGGGCTAAAGCCCGCCTCCCCCCCCGAAATGAGAAAAATCAAATTTTTTTCTTACCAAACTAGGCAAAATTTCCTTAGGAAATTTTTCCATTAGGAAATGGTTTAAAAGTCCGAATTTTTCCCGGCGGCGTCTATCGGCACCGCTGGCCCTCAAAATGGTCAATTTCCTTAATAAAATCAGTTCAAAATTCCCAAAATTTTCCCGGCAGCACCTAAAGGCACCGCCGGCTCGCAAAACGGTTGAAAGACTAAATTTATTAAAAATATTAACTTCTATTAACTCGATTTTTGTTGATTTGCTCAAAAATCGCGTTCAAAAGACGCTATTATGAGCAAAATATAGCCTTTTTTTTAGCCAAAAGGGGAGGCTGGCGACGAAAAAAAGGTCGATGCGCCGGAGCCCCCCGAAACCCGACCCCTGGGTACGGCCTTGCACTTCACCACTGCCTGTAAAGTTATGCATGGTTTAAAAACTCCAATATAAATCAGATAGTTAGTCTCATAATTATATCAAATCGCAGACTATCACTGACTAAATCCAGAGTCATACACCTAAAACTGGAAATAATTTTTACCATAGGATAATAGTTACTGGAATAAGCTCCCAAAAACAATTGTTGAAATCCCTAACTGGAAAAATTCAGAAAATTCTTTAAAAAGTTAGATTTTAGCAGTTATCTTTTTTTACAATAATAGATTTCCTTTGCTATTTTTTCTGTAAACTGTTTTTATTTGCTCACATGTTTGATATCACTTGTTTTTAAATTTTTCATATTCTTAATTTTATCTTGGATGTGAGTATATCTTTGGTGCCAGTGGATCACTCGATAAAATCGTTAAATGAAAAAAATACCACAATTATCCATCCCAAAAAGCGCATTATTATTTGGTAATGGCTCAGGATCCGTTACATCAAGTCCCGCCGCTCCAATTTGTTTGTTTTTAAGCGCTTCCGCGAGGGCATCAAGATCGACCAAAATACCCCTAACATTGCAAGACTGTTGTATCCTTATGGTAACACTGGAATAACCTGCTAATGTTGATCAAAACAGAGTCCTTCTTCATTTTTAAAAATGCTTCTCTATTGAATATCCTTATATTCTCCTTTGATGGAACCACTGAAATAATCAGAAAATCGGATTCTTCGAGAAGTGCATCAAAGGTAACATATTCAAATGGGGATGCATCTAGATATATGGAAAAAATAAAACTGATGTAAAGATAATTCAGGTTACTAATAAGCACCGTAACTAAGGGATGATACATAATACAGGGGTATGTACGGATGTACGCCCTTTATCAACACGCCCCAAGGCAGAAAATTTCTTTTTGGAAAATTTCGCTGAAAATCGACAAAATTTGTTATATTCTTTTAACAGAAACAGTCTAAAATCAACAAAATTTTCGCCGACGGCACTATAGGCTCATCCTCAAACTTGCAAATTCAATTTTCTAGACTAAAAGATCAAAATCGTTTTTAATGGTCAAAAATACATTTTGAGTGAAAAAATACTAATATTTGCAAAAATTTTCGCTGTGCCTTCAGTAGTGAGTAAAATATTCCCGAAACGGGCCTTCCCGCAACACGGGTACCGGTAACCCCTTTCTAGCCACAGGCCAAAATTCTTGATTTACTGTCTCACCAACGGGTTTACGGTTGTTGTAAATGATTCTTCTAGGTTTGAACGCCACCAATTTGTTGGCCATGCAAGTCCCTATATTGCCCATCCCGTAAATGCCAACAACAGCATCAACAAGTGTTTTCCCGCACATATAATAAGGCGACCATGTCTTCCAGTCTCCACTGATAAATTTTTTATGATTACATTCCATAGATCGAACAAAATTTAAACCATTGTGCTGATCTTACAGCCTCGGGTACTAAAAAAAAAAGAATTTTTTACAGTAACAAGCGGATAATCATATAAAAACTAACTTCTCCTTGCTGTTGCAAGTAAAAGAGCCATTCCTAATTCGGCTGTTGCATCGGTGAGTACACCTATTCCATTTACAAAAACATTATGTTAGTAATGCCGAATATAATTCCTAACAGTTATCAAAACAAGTATTTCAAAGAACATAGATAAGTGCTTTAAAATGCTTTTATAGATAAATCCTGGCGTCGAAGTAATAGAAAATGCATAGGGTAAAAATATTGATTTTCCATAATAACTAAAAATCATATTGTTGGTGAGCTTCTAGCACCCAGCCCTCTATTATAGAAAAAATATCGTGAATACACCTATGCGGAGCAGGACACTGTGGCGGCATTTCGTGGCAAGGCCACTTCATGCGAAATGGGTTGTAAAAAATTATGAGCTTGGTTGCTCAGTTTGTAAATAAAAAGAAAAATTATTAAAATGAAATTAGAATTTTTCTGTAAAATCAGTTTTTTCTTATGTATTTGAATTTTTATCCGAGGGCCATTTGGTCAGAAAGTCGAATAGTTTGATTTAGGAGATTTCAATCCATCAGTTTAACTATGTTTATTAGAAAAATAATAAATGATAAAGCCACACGCTAACCTGACCTGGGGTATAACCAATCCGGATTTCTCTAAACTATTTAAATCTAATGGTCCTCATTTTGTTAACTTAAATTACCTTCTTCGACAGGCATTTACATCGATATGTTCATAGCCGACACTCATTGTACCAATCACTTGCAATCTTTTAGCTAAAAAATTATTCCTAAAACAATCATACGGCGCTTATGCAGAAGACTACCGACTTATTCACTAAAGTCTCGCCTAAAAATACCTCAAAGTGCAAAAAAGACACAGAAAACACCCTCTAATCGAAATTGAATTGGAAATTAGAAAGAAAACAAAGTATCATTTCTTACTATTTTCAAAAAAAGAAAATAAAAAACAAAACAAAACAGAACAAAACCGGCAGATTCGTACAGTTACTCGAAAATTCAAAATTATATCTCCAGTATTTGGGCCCAACTATTGAATATCTATGAATTCGATACTGATAGTAAATATGTCCCTATGAGTTTCAGATGAATAACATAAATCTAATGTGTCATAAATTTTACAGATCTCATTCAGGTGGATTATTTTTTGAGGAAAAATGGCTTTTTGATTGGACCGGATATCACAACCGGAAAATTACAAACAAAATTCCTTTTCATTTTCAGGAAAATTGGAAAATAAAAAGTAAAAATGAAAAAATGATTTTCCAATTGGTGATACAAGAAGAAACGAGTTCAAAAAATATATAAATCGCATCTTTCACAATTCCTTAGTAACTTTTGAATAAATGAATCTCAAAACAACATGGCGGCTAATTCAAAATGCCTATTCCCGATGTAGTTTTTCCTGCTTCACCATCTCAAAATGCCAACATCCTCCGCAAAATATTCACATAATTTTCCAAATCTCCTCTCCTCAAAAAATCCAATGCTATTATCTAAATTGGTTTCGAAACTGTTAGCTTTTACTCGATAGGAGGACGTGTTTCAAGTGATTAAATAAGGGAAGAGATTTTGAGGGGTAAAGCAGGTTGACCATTTTACTAGAATATTCTGACCACATTCAAGGAGTTCTTCATCAATTTTGTCCCTGAGAAGACAGAACAGAGCGTCAGCACTAAACCATAAATCACCGCAGAGCATCAAGAACTCACTCACTCAACGATTTTTTCCAGTAAAAGATCCCTCGGCATCTGCCCATTAGCAGCTTAACAAATTTGATGAATTAAAAGGAATTTGCAGATCACTAGGGCCAAAGCAAATAGTTGTTCTCCTATTTTTTTTTGCGCATAAAGGGAGGCCAGATATACACGAAAAACATGGTTTTTCGACTGGTAGAAGTCAAAAATCGGTACTTTTTTTCAACTATTTCGGGCTTTCGCAACTATTTCCTCTATTTTGGCATTTTCGCAACTATTTTACCTACTTTGCCTATTTTCGGCGAAAAATTAGAAAAATACGCCCTAAAAATCGACTTTTTCGAAAATTTTAATTTTTTTTTTGCAAAAATTACAAAAATCAAAATTTTCGAAATTTTTTCAAAACCGAATATTTTTGGGAATCCGTATTTTTGATAAATTGACATTGTGCGGCAACTTTTATACAAATCACCAAATCAGTATCCAGGATTATGACTTAGGATTAAGCAATTAATCATTAATCTAATTCAGCAAACATGTCTAGGAATTTCGATCATTAGATCAGCTGGTTTAGCTGTTCGAAAAATACTCCTTTATAAAATTTTGTGATTTTATCAAATAAGATAAAATTCGAAAATTTTTTTTTATTGTTTTCGCAAAAATTTTCAAAAAAGTTGCAAATTTTCATAATTCGCATAATTTTTTGTAATTTTTTATTGATACGAAAAAGATGGTGAATTTTATTAAATATTTAAAAATGCTTTTTCGTTCTTAAACTACAACTATTTGAATCTTGCTATCAAATGGCAAAAATTTTAGTTTTTTAATACAAAATTTTGCAGATTTTCGGCCAAAAAATGGCGATTTTTCGCAACTATTCTGACATTTTAGGCAACTATTTTGGCCTTTTTTTCAACTATTTTAACACTTTTTCGCAACTATTTTCTTCGGCCCTACAGATCACATAACAAACAATATTGATAGACATCCCCAACTTGAGCCAATTTCTTGACCGAGACCGTGGAATCAGTGACAACAATCTTCGGAAGACTAGTTGACATTCTTAATGCAGAAGATAGTAACATGCACCTATTCATGAAAATAAAAGCTTTATAAAACAAAGGTAGAAAATGTGATGCTAAAGAATACAAAAAGACAAAAGTATAATTTGCTGATAAGGCAGCAATTTCTTTATCGGAGATGAAACGACAACTGGTGAACAAAGTACAAATATGATAGATTGCATGCATCCATTGCAGTGTAATAATAAGCAATTAAAACAGCAGCAAATCAAGCGGAAACACTAGTTATTAAACAGGATGAAAAGTGACAACAATAAAAATAATAAAGTAACAGTCATCTAATTAACTAATAAGTAAATGAAAACAAATCAAATTCGAGCACCGACACATTTTTGCCTTTTAAGTGAATTACTTTTCATCTGTGAGAGTTGTACAGCTCTGACAGCAGCTTCTTCAAACGAATCACAAAATTCAAAAGTTCCAAGATGAGAAGCATCTGTAAGCATCTTTTTTGCCTCTTTTACCCGCGTTCCTTTCAATCTAAAACACAAAAATAATGGAATTATATTAATTTTAATATGTTACAGATGGCCAGTCAATCAGAAAAAATAAACACAAAAACTAACCTAATGACGACTGGTATATCGACTTCTATTTCGGCAGCTGCTTCCAAAATTCCCTGTGCTATAATGTCACACCTCAATATTCCGCCGAATATGTTGATAAATACGACACGTAAATGACAATTATCGGCAGTAATAATTTTGAAGGCTTCTTTCACTTGTTGAACTGTAGCACCTCCGCCCACATCTTAAACAATATATATATAAACAATATCTTTCTTATAAAAAACTATTAAGCCCACTAACCTAGGAAATTAGCGGGTTCCCCTCCATGTAATTTGATTATATCCTAAAGATACACTCTAATATTTGCCGTGTAGTTAAACAATTCCTACCATTGTGGCCTAAACACATTTTAAGAATAAAGCCATTAATGGAAATGGGCATGACCACACATGGGCAAGGAAGGTGGTCGGCTTTGCGAAGTGGGGTTGGCATTGGAAAAAAATTGACCTAAAAATCTTTTTCTCAACAAAATTTTCTTGATAAAATTTCTCCGTTGCGGCGTGATGGGGGAGAGGGTCTGACCCCCCTTACCCATGTGTGAGCAGGACATAGCCAGTAAGTTTTGAAAAAAACCAAAACAAGAATTTCTTTTAATATTATTTTTGCTAGACAAATCACAGAAAAACCTGGTTTGAACAACTTCTTCCTACTACACTGGCTACAGTCCAACCCTTAAGTTAAATAATCTGAAAGTCAAATGAACCCCGTGTTTAAAGAAGAAAGAGACAATGAAAAGAATCTTTTGAATTTAACTACATGTGTACATGTATATATGTAGGTACTAGGTATACATGTGTAAATAATAAGTTTTACCATAATTCACGTATATCAATAAAAAAGGTACACAAGGAAATTTTACTGAAAAATACCGGTCATACCATTCGAAAAAAAATCAAAACGCGGAGTTCGTCTGACTTTCCTTTTAATATGAGCATTGGAATTTAAAAATAATTGGTGCTCACCATCGCCAAGCCAGCTCCATTAACTGAAATATCACATTCAAATATGCTACGAACCAGGAGGGACAAATACAAGGTTTTAAAACATTTGTCTATATAAATTAATATAGAAAGGATAAATAAAATCAGAATGGAAGGTCGAGGAAAATTTTTCAGTTAATTTTTTAAATTTTTATCAGATCATTTCATGTGACTCATATTGACTGCTTTTCTACTATAGCAAAAAAAAGTAACCAAAATTAAATACGACTATACTAGTATTAAAAGAAAATTTTTTTTAGGCCAGTCCGTCATTCCACATCATGAATTTAAGTTTTCTTATATGACAAACCCATGCATGCGATGTTTCCATCTAATCCAATGAAGGCCAATCCATGTTTCTTTGCTCTGACTTCTCGAGGATCCTTTGATAGTGTTTTATTAAAGAAATAAAATATGCGAAAAGGAAGGGGGGTCAACAATTCCCGGTCTCTTTCGTATATTTCGGAATTCCTGTGTAGACCCTTCGCAAAATCTTTTACCACCGCCTCTTCGATTTTTCGGCGCCTTTTGCTCCTATGACTCTTTCGTTTCGTACGATTATCGGTCCACCCATTCCTTTACCACAACATATAGTGAAATGAAAGGGAATTATTAATTGTAAATTGTACCATTTCTTCGAGTGATTCCTCATCAAAAATCTGTCTTTGTCTGAATGATGCATTGTCATCACAGTTGAGTTTTGCATCAATGCAAAAAACTAGAAAACAAATCAAGAGATTATTGACGAAAACTATGAAAATCCGATAAAAACTGATTATGTAGAAACATCAAAATGTCGAAAACGCTTTTGCGGGTGCCTCATAGATGTGTAACCACAGTAAAACACGAAGGTGTTACGCATACGTAACGCATTTGCCGACATTTAATTTTTCTACATCATCATTGGCTCTTGAAAATGCACATGCTTCATAGTTATTTAAATAAATAGGTTTTTTATTCAATTCAAATAATTTCTTTCTCATTCATATATTTTTATACGATGTAACAATGTTTTAATTAATCTTACAACAAACATAAAAATGCTCTATTTTCTTCAACATTTGCCTTCAATTTTCTTGCCATAATGTTTAATTTTCGTTTTCGCACTTAATCAGCTTTATATCACTTTATATAACTTCTACAGTGTTTAGCAAAATTTACCAGAACAAGGAAGACTGCCTCCTTTGCGAAATTTAAGTAGAAAATAGTTTTTTATTTTTAATGTTCTTTTTTTTTAAATTTTTTCATGAGAATGGGAGACGCGACACCTATCTTCACCGCCGTATTTAATCTTTGCTGCCGTATTTAATTTTACAACCAGTTTCCAAAGAAATGGATATTTTATGAAAATCGCAATCTTCTTGTCTTTTCACGTCCGATAAGATGCGGAGAAAATTTTGCCAAAAAATTTGTGTCAGGGAAATGTGCATATGGTAAGCCAGAGAGAACTAAAACATGTCAAAATTTTGATATTACTAAAAAATAAACAAAGCTAAAACAAAAACTACCAGAAAGCAGAAATTAACCATCTTTTTCTGAGAAATTCCTAATTTAATATCAAAAAAAGAATAGAGAAATGGTAAACACAATTAGAATAATTATAATAATTTTTGAGTAGATCCCGGCCCAACAACATACCACGACCGTCGTCGGTTTCGGCAAAAGGATTAATCTCAATTTGTGTAGCATCAAATTTGATAAAAATGTCATATAATTTTCGAATTTGTGTCGAAGCCTGAATTTATATTAATATTAAACAAAAGCGCAATAGAAGAGAGTCAGGGATATAATTAGGATATTGGTCTGGGGTATCCATGATGGGGGCAAAAAATTCCCTTGCCGGGCCTCGTTTGCGGTGTGGTGGGGTCTGACCCCCTCCTTGCACACTTATGAACAAAACAAGCCCCATTGTTGAGCACATCAGGAATCAGGAACAGGAACAATCGCACACATGCGTGTGTTCTCAAAAAAGTAAAGTAAATGAGAGTGATCTGAAAAAAGTTTTTGAAAATTTGGTTTGAATGATTAATGAAATAGGATCAGGTTTTTTCTCTCAAAAAAAACCTGACAAAAACTGATAGTACCGTGAAGTTAATTTTAAGCTTAAAAGGTTTATGCTTTTTTATATTTTTTGGATATTATTAAATCTCTTTGTTGAAATTTCATTCGTAAACCATTTTTTTCTTGAATTAAATTATATTTTTCATGCTCTTCTCTGACTCGGTTTTCCCCATCCTCTTTCGCCTACTTTTCTCACTTTCTTTTCCCTCCGACGCCCTCATGCTTACGATCGATTACCCGAAACCCACTACAATCGACCTTCCGTACAACTTTTCTTGCACAAGGATGAGAGGTGGGCAATATCCCAGTATATGAACATTTGAAAATTTCTAACTAAATTAACGACAAAACGATAACGGCAAAATCCATCCCCTAGGGCCGTAACCAAAGGTAGAAGGGTAGAATTCATCTTCAAACAGCAAAAAAATTTTTTGGAGAGAGGATTAATAATTTTTGAAAATTTTAGTTGAAAATAGACAAAATTGGTTAATCTCCAAACAAAAATTGTCTAGAACTCTGAAAAAATTTCCTGGCCGCGCCTATCAACACAGCTGATACCCAAAAAATAATTATAAAAAAAATTGTTAACCAAAAATAACCATTTTTAGCAAAATAATAGTCTAGAACTTTCCCTATCCTTCGAATTTTTTTCTGGTTATGCTAGTTTTCCTATACACATGAATGGACAGAACTGCAGAATTATATGATTGCGACAAAAAAAGGTAAAATTTTTAAAGCACACCATGCGAGACAAGATCAAGTGCTTTGATTTATGAAAATATCTTGAGAATTTTTCAAATTTGTGTGCTGTGGACGGAATAAAATCCGAATTTAAATTCAGATTTTTTTATGAGGCAGTTCTAAAATATTTTTAGCAAATTTTTTATTTTTAGACCGCAATTCTGCAAATAAGCGATAATATCGTACATCTTTAAGTAAATCATTGTTAAAATGCAAAAACTCGGCTATTCGTTGACACTGTTCATCGGTTATTCCATCAGTCACCGAAATAGGTACCTGGATAAAATGGGACAATGTTTGTTTAATTACCTTCTCAAATTGCTTTTTATTTTCAAAACCTTTAATATCAATTCTGGTTGCTTTAATGCAATTTCCTCAATCTCCATGCCCCCATTAGGACATGCAATAAACACCTGGAAATAATTATTAGTTATCGGTTTTAGATGTACTTTCTCTCATAGGTCATACAGGCCCTACTGATGGATCCATTAAAATCGATAGGTAAACTTCACGTTTGATTGGAACTGATTCCGCGACCATTACCTAAAACATAACGAGCAAAATAAACAAAAAGACAAAGTAAAATGTACTTTTTCGACGAGCACACCCTCAGGTTTAGTCTGATTAGTTACAAGTCTTCTCCCAAGCATTTCATGCGCAGAACTACTCGCTTCATCAGCTCTAAAAAAAAAGCCAAAGACTAGTGGCAAAAAAGTCAAATTTTTACGATTTGGTTATAAAAACTCCTCCTTTATCAACACGACCATTTATAAAGTGTCCTTTACCACGACCGCCAGCCAATATCTGAGCTTTCACAACATATTCATGAAAAGCTAAAATGGCGATCAATTTAATATATTCTGATAGAATTTTCCTAAAATCCTCTGATCTCATAATTATGGTAGAGTTGAGATCCCTAAATTTTGCAAGTTTGTATTGAGATAGTTAATATAGGTTAAAAAATAAAAATGCGCTAACCATGAATCTAAGCTTGGTTTCAAAATTTTAAACTCCAAGCCTGATTTCTTTTGAAAATTTTCAGTTTTTCAAACAGAAGAAAATTCGGTAATTTCACTGCCCTGTAGGTAATTGGTGCGTTGATCACAAATCTCAACTCGGATTTTCGATATTCTGTCTGGGACTCGTTTTTTGAAAACTTTCAATTCGGCAATTTATTTCAACTTTAACCCATTATTTGGTTGATATGATAATATCATCAAGCAGAAAAAAAGTAAATGCAGCACAATCCGGAGCGGGACATTTGCTCCGACCGACATCGACAGACATTTGCTCCGACAACGGGAACCTGCTCCGACGCGTACGCGCTAGAGGCGCGTACACTCGCTGGTTTTGCTGGGTCTGGGGTAGCCGTCACGTACGTGCTTTTGGCACGTACGCGTTTTTGACGCGTACGCGTTTTTTGACGCGTCGGAGCAAAAGTCACCGGAGCAA
Source organism: Hoplolaimus columbus (assembly GCA_016433075.1). Taxonomy (NCBI): domain Eukaryota; kingdom Metazoa; phylum Nematoda; class Chromadorea; order Rhabditida; family Hoplolaimidae; genus Hoplolaimus; species Hoplolaimus columbus. The sequence continues at coordinate 850 of JAEHOM010000038.1, read as the reverse complement.
ATGTCGGGTTTCCCGTTGTCGGAGCAAATGTCACCGGAGCAAAAGTCGGGTTCGCGCACAATCATGGAGTTTATCGTTAAAAATACTTGAAAATTGAAAATTAAACCAGGCCCAGATTATAGAATTTCGAACTGAGCTCAGATTCGCGATCAGCGCATTATTACCATATATTTGACTTTTTTTCTGATACAAACTCTTGCAAAATAAAGGGATCGAAATTCTTCAGGATTACCATTATTTTTCCGTTATTTGAAAATTGTTTTTACACATTGACAATGTGTCTTCTAATCGAATGATTTTATAAAGGGATGCATTACATGATAGGCATTAGATAAAATTTGTCCTGTCTAATCGCTTTTAGAAACCTACGAATCTACACTTTTCCTAGATTCGTAGGTTTCTAAAAGGAAAGTGTTTGTTTTAACATAACTTTTTAAAGCAGCAACCACAAATTTATACCATCTGATAACCCTTCCAAAGTTCTATCAAATGATATAAAAATTTTTGTGGTTGCTGCTTTATTTAAGAAGTTATGGTTAAACAAGCACTTTCCTACAAGGGTCAGGAAAAGTGTAGACTCGTAGGTTTTGTCATCTTGTAATCAGCATCATCGAAAAGCCCCTTAACTAAAAAGTTCGCATTTGTTAAATTTAAATTTTTGACATAATTGACTTCACGCGATACGTCAAGCGTCAAGATACATCAATTTTGACAGATTAGGATTCTCCATCTCCGAAAATAACTATATACATGTTTTCAGGCCAAAATTCGAACATCGATTTTTTCGTCCAAAAAGCGGGACACTCCCGTAGTATTACCGCCATTTTTGCTGCACCTGTCTCTTATACAA
>JAEHOM010000037.1:0-27873 GCA_016433075.1 Hoplolaimus columbus | reverse complement strand
TTGGTAACTTCAAGCCGTTTTTCCTCAGTGGATACAAGTCCGGTAAGGATTCCTTGACATGTTTCACCCGCAATATTGGACAAGCCGGCATGGAACTCAATGTCACCGTGTTTAACAATTTTCATAACAACCTTGTTTAGAAATTTAAAAAAGGCAACAGAATATCAAAATTCATACCAGTGAATCCAACTGGACAAATTCAACTCGCGGATGATCAATTAAAGTAACGGCCGAAACAGAATGAGCCGCGGAGGCAGACATCACGAAACAATAAAATATTATAAAAGATGTCCGAAATACAAATGCTCTGAAAAGAAATATTGAATATTTAAACAATATGAATATTTAAACAGAAACGAACGTTGTCGCATTTACGCTTAAAATAAATAATAAGTGAGTGACATGACATAATGATGATGAGTTAAAATTAAAAAAAGTCATTCGTTATAGTAGAGTCGAGCAACCGAGCAGCCGACTCAAAGATTTTTGTTTTAGGGCAAAATGGTTCTCATTGTCCCTGCCCCTGGGTAGGGATGGGGTGTTGTTATTTACGCATTGCTCCGCCCATCCGCGTAATCAAATTCTTGTTTAATGCTATTTTATTTGATTTGCCCATGACCATGATTTGAAATCTGTAAGTTCAGAAGGTTCAAGTTCAATGAATGGTCTATATTCTATATTCTATAGCGACATCAACATTTGATCTCTTGTTGAGCTCTTGACTCAACACAACACTCAAGATGATATGATCAAAAAAAGAATATTTGCTTTTGACATTTTGAAAATATTCCTCGGCTTATTTTAATTGGCGTTTTGATATAGAATTTTTCTTTATTTTTTTCATATCGACATTTGATCTTTTGATTCAAGATGATCAAAAAAAGATGATTTGCTTTTGACAGTTTGAATATATTCCTTGGGTTATTTAGGATTATTTTAATTGGCGTTTGATTTAGCATGGCATGGCGACATTTGATCTTTTAGATAAGATGATCATGATCAAAAAAAGAAACGATGATTTTCTCATCATTTGATCATCGATCACAATTATGTATGGGAAGGAATGAAACGTCATAATTCTGATAATTGAATAAAAAATCCGATTCTAATACATTAATGATATTATGTAACACATGACACATCCAACCAATCCATCCATCATCAACGTGGAAGAAATTTGCCTTCCGTTCGTTCCTATCCCTTCCTTTACCTACCCTGTCGCTGTCGCTGACGATCAATATTCTAATTTCTAAGGGAGACTGAGACTGCAAATGAAACAATATTTCATTTTAGGTTCCATGCCTTCTGGATCTACTTCAATTCTTTTAACATTTTTATTGCTTGTCTTCCATTGCTGCACGATTTGTTTTGTGAATTCTTCTGATGAAGATGATCCCGTAACCTGTGGCTCCGTTCTCAAATTGCAAAATGCTGCCGATAACATCAGGTCAGTGTATAACATTATCAATTATCATGAAATGAGCTGACTCTGACTCAGGAGGGGAGGGAGGAGAAGTTCGACCATTTATTCTCGTGTTTTGTAAATATTCAATTAATTTGATAAATATTATATTTGATGATATTATGTCGTCAAAATTAAATGCCGATCTCAGAACAGAGTTCTTTTTCCAATCGTCGTCATTAATCAACTTAGTTAGATACTTTAGACTTCATTCACACGAGGTTAAGTACGGTTCGGGCTCTGGACAACAATCTGTGACTGGCAACGCGAACACTGACGATGTAAACTCGCATTGGCAAATCATTGGACGTAAGTTCACTGATTAGCTCTCTTTGCAATTGTTACATAGCGTAGTTAAAACCTTTTAACTTTTTGTCCTTAAACTTCGAGACGAACCTTGTTTTAGAATCAATTCATTACTCCAATTGTATATTTAAAATTTGTGTTTTTTTGTAACTTTTATAGTTTATGGGAGATGGGATGTGGAATGGGAAATTTAACGACCATTTTCATAGACAGAGATTCGCGAAATGGCAAATTACAATTAAAACAAGTTTTTTTTTAAAGCTAATTCACAGCCTTGTGTGCGAGGAAAACCAATCGCTTGCAACTCCGTGATTCGATTGATGCACCTGCAGACGCGTTGTTTTCTCCATTCACACGATTTTCCGGCACCGCTCTCGCGGGGCGTGCAGGTTAATTTGTCAGAAATCCTTAAATATTGAGTTGACACTAGTACTGAACTAAACCGGAGTCAATTTTTTGTTTAGATTAAAATTTCAATATTTTCTCTGACAGGCTTGTGATTTTAAAAGGCTGGCTCTGCCTATAAGTTTGGAAGTGAAGACCGCTTTATATTAAAATACTAGTTTTTAAAACTTTATTTTGGAGTATTCAAGATTTAGAAGTCTAAGTTGAGTATCTAAAATGTTTAAAAGTGCTTTTTAAAGATATATCGTTTTATTTTAGGAGGTGTCTTGCTTTGGAAAGGAAGGATCCCAAAGTGATACAGGCGATCATTACCAAGTTGTGTGCGGCGGCGGCTCTGATGTTTGGGTACAGGATGATCAGGTAAGAGAAGGATATCGGTGTTTTACATCCTTAAAAATAATTTTAGATCAAGCTGAGGCATGAAGATACGGGCAACTACCTGGCTGTAAGCGGACAACAATTTGGTATGTAACAGTCTACTTGTGATTTCAAATTGATTTTATTTGTAGCTTACTAGAAAATGTTTAAGATATTAATGTCTTAACTCCCAGGCTTATAGACAGACAATTTTCAACAATTTTCACCACCCCAAAGGCTTTCTTTAAGTAGTCCTGTTCATGTTTGTGTTAAATGTTTTGACCTTACCTGGGCAAGGTGTCGCGACATTTGGTTGAAAGCGAATTTGCTCTGCAACCGTTGGAACATTTTGAGAAAACAATTCAAGTCAATTCTTCCCTTACTTCGGGCTCTCTCAGCTCTCACCTTGGCGGACATTAGATTATGTTGTTCCAATTTTTTGCAATTTGTTTGGCAAACTTTGGTGGCCTGTATTATTTATTACCCTTGCCCGCGTATGATACTGACTCATCATCATCAATTCATAAGATGCTTTAAGATCTTTAAAAAAATGTTTCTTTTAGGACGCCCAATTTCCGGACAGCGTGAAGTGGTTGCAACATCTTCGGCAGGATATCAATCACTTTGGATGGCGGCCGAAGGAGTGTTCATCAAGGCTTGAGATGGGACAACGATGAGTTTGTGATTTTTTTTCGGGAGACGGGATCTGGACTATGATTCGTGCGTGATTGCTTTATATTATTTATTTTACACATTTTGTTCATAAAGAGTTCATTCAAAAAAGAAATTATGGTGTTGCAATCGGGGGAAGGGCGGGGGAGAGAAAGTCTTATTATTAAGTTTTGTTCATAAAAGTTTCTGATCTGTGTGTTCAATAAAAATTGTAACATCTCGCAATAAAATATAATTCTTTGCCGCAACTCGCCATATACCATTTTTTCACTGACTTGGGAATTTTCTTACATAATTACCATAACCAATCTTTAGGATTAATTTAGGAAAAAGGCCAAATGCGCCTAAAATATGACATTTTGTGGGAGGCCATGCGCATGCGATATCTATCATTTGTATTTTGTATACAGCGCTTAAAGTCCATTCAACAAGCTTGGTCTCTCGCTTTCTGCTCAACTGATTTTTCCGTCAGTTTACGACCGTGTCCGTCTCGCACATTTGGTTTTCTCAAATGCGCTGCTACACATCCGTCCTTGGTGCGCCCACTCAATCACTGCGCTCCTTCTCTGCTCCCTCTCCCATTCATTCATTCATTCCCGACCCTAATTTGGCGTGCGCAAACATTGCGGCGCGCAAAATTTATGGCAATATCGGCTGATGAAAGAAGAAAGTGGGAAGGAACATTGAGAGGGCGGAACATTGGGTGAAACGCGCGGTTGGGAGTGGTAGCTGTACTCTTTAGGTCCCTTTGGCTGAAGAGGCAGGCGGAAGGGGAGTTGTTGCTCTCCCAACCCAACCCCATCACTACCTCTTCCATTACCCGAAATGGCCTTCATTTTTCTCCCTTTCCCGCGCAACACAGTCAGTCCCATCGCCGCGTCGTAGTCGCTTCCCTATCATCCCCTCATCCATCTTCCTTTTTCATCCCATCCATCACCGTTTTCGGGCAATACGGCGGAAAATTTGGGGTGCTACACACACCCCACCCATCGACGTCGAGTGGATGGGGGGGGGGAACAGGTTGATTAAAGTGCTGTGCGGTTGTTGTTTTGCGGTTGAGATGGCTCTTCACGCGCTCCGTACTATACTCTTTTTGGCCACCCCAGCAGAGATGGGAGAATAGGGACGCGAAGATGGTGGGTGAGGGGAAGAAGATCATCTGATCATCGTCGGATCCCTTCCCTCATTGGACCCCCACTTGTTCGCGCGTCCCATCACCACAGGTGGTGCAACAACCTTGCACAACTTGTTGAACAACAACACTTAATCGCGCGTCTTCCCATACCCATACCTCCTCCCTCCCCCGTCCGTCTTCTTCCACTCTCACTCATTCCGTGCATCTTCTCCCTCCCCATACATTGGGCAACACCCCACCAGCCACCCAGCCACCGCACAACCCATTTAGCGTCCTCGCAACTCATCACACCCAATGCCTTCTCCCCATTTGTACCTCATTCTCCCCTCCCCCTTACTCCCTGTCGATAATTCCATCCGTCCCCTCTCACCCCCATTTCTGGTTTATTAAACTGCGAGGCGCATTCCCTTGTCCTTTCCCCTTTACACCGACTACAAATAGAAATCGGTCCGGGTCGGTGGTCCCCACGCGATATCGTGGGCGTTCCACGCTCGATTGAGGTGATTGAATGATTGTGTGTTGTTTGTCGTTTGTTGCGCGAGCGACCGTCCCAGTTTGTCAGCTGATTGGTAGTCTTTGTCAGAGGGTACGCGTAAGTTGATTGAGCAACTGCTGGCCGAACGCATTCCTTCCTCCATCACCGCCTGCTCATACGCTTTTCTTCATCGGATCCGTTGCCGATGCGTATGAAGATGGCCATCCGGATTCTAGCTCTGCTTGGCTTACTTCTGACTTACCAGGTAAGCAAAAGAAAGGCTTTCTGTGACTTGTGGGGTATTGATATTCTCATTCAAATGGGTGTTTTCGATAAGCTCGAGTAATATAACTTTTTTGGTAATGGTTCACTTTCCGGAAACGTTGCTAGTCGAATGGAGTGTAAATACTAAATATGAATGATTTTGCCTTTATTTATCTAATTGTTCCTTTTCAGTCATGTTTGGCAGCCGAAGACACAGCAAACAACAACACAACACTGTACAGTGAGTATGAGAAGTGCAAAGCGGACGGGCAGCTGGACGCCGGAGCTGGCCGGCGAGTGTGCGATGCGGAAGGGCGACTGACACGCGCGGCGGCAAGCCAGCTCAATGACATGATGGCGGACCTGGAACACAACGCTCCATGCACGTGCGCGGACGGCTGTGCGGACCGGCAGTATGCGGCGCGGTTGATGGTGACCAGCGGTGAGGCGGTGGAAGAGGCGGGCGGAACTGTTGCCGCATTGAACGGCACAGCCGAGCGCATTTGGCAGGCGGAACAGATGGGCGACGAAAAGTGCGACAACGGCATCCTGTTGCTGTACATTCGGGACCGGAAACAGGTCGTCCCAATGAAAACATTCGTATTAGGAAGGGACAATAAATATGACATTTTAAGTTAAAAAAGGTTAGATTTTGAGTTGTGGAATTGGACAAGAAAATGGTCAGACACTATTCGTTGGCTCTGTAGTTTTCCGAATTAAATGAATTCCCTACGAAAAATGTAGCTATTTAAATTTACTGGTCCCCCTTTCGCAGATGGCAATCTATCAAGGGCACCAGCGCTTCCGACTTTATAGCGATCGCGACATTGCCAACCTTCACGAGATCGCACTGCGCGCGACAAACCGTACAGGCACCGTGTCTGCGTTAGCATCGCCAGGCGGAGACGCTCAAGAAGTCCAACAACAAGAACAAGTTGAAGAAAGTGGACCAGTTGAGGTAGTAATATCGTAGGTGGGGCAAAAGGGGCTGTTCCCGATTTTGTATTGGTCCTCCCTTAAATGGTCCCAAAAATTTTCCGAATCTGAAATTGTGGATGGTTGGGGAGAGGTAAGATGCCCATGGCTGGATAATATGAAAAATGGCCTCGAGAATTGGTTGTACCGCTTCACTCCTGCAGCCAATTGTCGGCCTGACCATCGCGTTGGCGCTGGTGTTCGTCATCCTCATGTGTTTGCTTTGTGTTCTGTGCGTGCGCTGTTGCAGCACTTGCTGTCGCCGCAGGCGTGCCAAGAAGGCCTCCAAATACTATGTGAACCCGATAATGCCCACCTACAAGTCAGTGGAGCCCATCTACATCGTTACCCCCACTCCAAGGTAATATTGTCTTCTTCTCTCTGAGCAAGGGTTAATTAAATACATATAAATCAAATTGCCGTATTACCTCTAATAGAGTCCCCGGAGGTTCTTTTTTCAATTCCTAAGAAATCGGGAATTCATGACAAAAATATGGATTCCCGTGGGTTTTTCCAACTTTAAAGATACCATTCGATTCGTATCGAGGAGATAAGAATAAAAAAAAGAATTTTTGACAGCTCACTAGGACGTTAGTAGTCTCCAAAGTCGAGAGGGTGACTCTATGGGAGCGTGGGCTCTAGGGCTAATACGGTATTTAACTAAATGCAGCATTTTAAAAATTAAATCACAATAATAAAATTGCGAAATGTTAAATTAAACAATAGTTTCTCGGGTGAGATCGATTTTAATTTCAAAAATTTTTGTCGCCCTAATCTAAGCCATTTTCTTCATATTTTCAGCGATGTCCCGTTCGCCTCCCCCTCCGGCGCTTCCCTGTATGGAAGCGCAACACTGCCACGCCACCGCCGTGCGCCTTCCTCCTTCTCGCCACCACCTCCTCCTCCCCCACATCCGATGATGATGTTCGGTCATCATCCGCCTCCTCCTCCGCCATTGCCACAAAACGGCGGTGGCCCGTTCATTCACCACCCGCGCTCGCGCTCCACCACCCCAGCCTCAACACAACGCGCAAAACGCACTCGTGCGTCCAGCGCAGGAGCAAGAGGAGGCATCCCATCCATGCACAGCACGCCGGAGGCACACAAGCGGGACAAGGCATGTGTTTCAGAAATAAAAATCAAATTTTCCAATTTAAAAATTATTTCTTTTTAATTTTTAGGTGGACATGCAAATGGCGCGGGGTAACGGCACATACCATACGCCCAGCTCGTCACACTTGGCCTCCTCGCCGGAAAGCGCATCTGGTACTGTGCAGAAGCATTCCTCGCAACGGCCATCGTCGCCAAGCTCCCGGGAATTTCCCTCTGTTCCCAACCAACCTTTCCCATTCCTGGACCCAAGACGGAAGCAGGAAGTGCAGACCAGGTACCCCCAGTATATTATTTTGATGTTATTAGCAATGAAAAAACATTCAGAGAAGAGTTTATCAGCTGATGGCAAAACAAGGAGACACCCCGCCCACCAAACAGATGCATTTGGGTTCATCGACCATTTTAGAAAGTTACATATATTGTCCGACTAGGTCAACAATTGTAATTATGCCTCCAGATTTTTTTAAAAATTCTATTGCCAAACATGTGAAGTGTGTGATAAAAAGTTGCAAATAATAATGTATTGATCATATTGGTGCGGGATGCTCTTCAAAGTCAATCACCGTTTTTCCTCGTCCATGCATTCGACCCACCTTCTCGTAGGACTTGGGCAGCTCGCCGAACGGGTACACTTGATCAATTACCGGGCGTAGTTTGCCCAATTCAGCAGCACTGGCTACCCAATTAAGGCAGTCAGTGTTAGTCATGAAGAAGGCCGGTAGGTAAACAGATCCCTTCTGGATTGGCTGAAAAGAAAATGCAAATATAAGAAAAAATGAAAAATTTATTACCCCGGACATGTTCCTGCACAACAACTTTGTTCCCACCGTAAACATCCCCATCGGAATGCCGTACCGGTCCGTGTCCCTCAAGAGTGGACTGTTCAGCGAAACATGGACACAACCGCGCCAAATGCCGAGCAGTTCATCGCTCCAATCAGCTAACGGCGAGTTTGCACAATCTGAAGAGAAATTATCAAAGCGATCAAAAGTGCTCTTACCAATAATGAGTTCGAATGGCCCCTGCGCAAGCAGCTGCTCCTTAGCCGTGGCGCAACGATAGTCCACCGCCTTGGCGCCAAGCTGTTCGACCAAGTCCATGCTTAAAACAATTTTCATTTTCTCATCTCAAAACCATTATTTGTTCGCATACTTTTCCGCGGAACATGTGGCCACCACCTTGTCGGCTCCCCAGCAACGAAGCATCTGAATGGCCATTGTCCCAACACCACCGGAACCTCCGTGAATCAATGCTCGAATCCCGCTGGCATTGTTCGGTCTCACCCTCGCGAACTAAACCATCCTAGTGATCACATGCTATTGTTTCATGAGCATACAACAAAGTCGCTGTGAGACAAAATTGATGTGGACAAAGCCGCAGTAAACTTTTTATTTCCATTTTTAGCTTTTGTAATATTTTTGCAGTTAGCAAATATTGCAAACTCTTAATAGCGTAAATCAACCCAATATAGTAAACCCCCTTCCTAATATAAATTATTATACCTAATACTGACATACTTACAACAAAAAAGACGATTAAAATAACTTCTTAGAACTGTCAGAACACATAGAGGAAAAAAAAGCAATTCAGAAAGACACAATAAATAGCGATTTTATAGCCCAAATTTTTAGCATAAGCACAAACTTTTGGGTAATGCCCTAAATGATATTATTAAATAAAAATACAACACTTACCGTAACAAGCGCTGCCCAGGCTGTGCAGGCCACATAGGGCAACGAGGCGGCTTCAACGTGGCTGAGTGCGGCGGGCTTTGGCGCTACTCCATTGGTTGAGACCACCACGTATTCCGCATGAGAGCCGGTGGGCCAATGGGGCGGAATAACCGCAATCACCTTGGACAGTCAAATAAAAAAAGAATAGTATTTAGGTTGGGTCCTACGTCCTAGGCTCCTAGGACTCTTTTTAAGTGTACCGCAGCTTAAACATATGAAAGAAAGCCAAATATGTTAATTTTGTATTCTTAAAGTTTTTAATTAGTCAAATATATGTACTAAAAGCTCAGTTTGTACATGACATCATTTAAAGAAAAAGGTCCATAAACTCATTTCATCTAATTCCTCACCTCCCCACCTCACCACCTTGCTTCCAACATCGAAATCCCGGACTTGCTGTCCAACTTGGACCACTTCGCCGCTGCAGTCCCGGCCGAGCACCAAAGTTCTTGTCAGCTCTTCAGCACTTGTTTCCCCATCTTGCTGCTCTGCTTTCCTCGACAACAAACGTTGTGTCAGCTTGGGCAGCCACTCAAGAGGAGAAGATGAACAAAAATCTTCCGCGCAACGCACCGCACCTAGCACTTCCTGTCCATAGCCTTCGCTCATTCGCACATCAATCGGATTAACAGAAGCGGCCTACAACAAATCCAAGCTTTTTCAAACTCCTTTATTTATGGCTGTTGTCTCATGTAAGCATCGTTGCCAAATTTCTAATTGTTTATTTTTCCAAATTACATGTTTAGCTACTTATTGTTTGACCAAGTCTTAAGACGTAAACATTATTGTCTGCCGGTCAGTCCGAAATGATTTTTCTGTTCCGAAACCGATTTATATCAGGAATCAGAGCACAAATTACCATTCCTTTTACTCTTACCATGACTCGGACAAGCAGCTGGTCATCACGTTGAAGTTGTGGAACAGGCAGTTCAACCTGGAGCGGCGGCATTTTGTACGCGTGCACTGCCCATGCGCGCATCAATTTGGACGGTTGTGCAGCCGACCAGTCATATTGTTGTTGGTTGGCCGAACAGTAGTTGAACAGACGAGTTTGATACCTCCGCGAATAGCAGCAACGGCACGCCAAGCGGGAGGTGGACGATGTTTGAGCACAAAATAACATGACTTTGTTGAACCAAAAAGAAAATATTAACGAGAGGGAATCAGTCAATGAGCGATGAAGGACAGAAAACGTGTTGAAGAAACATATTCCGATTTTAGAAAAGCGAATTGGATTGAATTAAGAACAGAATGAATGGTTAACCGTCAGCATATAGTTCGAAGATATAGTTCAAAACTTTTGATAGCTTCAAAAATGTAAGATGTCTTAAGGGGTTTTAACCACCTGAATGTGATGCTAACTACGAGAAATTAATCGAATAATTTATAAAGTTTTAAAATCTATCACAATCGATGAAAACAATTTCATGGCAAATTTGTAAATGTGATTTTATCATTGTTAAACATTTGTCTAAACTCGCGCTCCAACAGTTCTGTCAGCGCAACGCCGTCATGTTTGTAAATCCAACGGCCGGAATCACTGAGATCATACCTGGAAAAGAAGCATGGTTAATTAGGCCATTACATAATTTAAAGGTAAAAATTGAAAAACCTAAAAAATAAATAGAAATTTAAAAGGTTCACCTCTTTGGTCCCGATAGTGGAGAGGAGAGCCAAATCTGTTTGTTGGGCGTTTGTTTGTTTATCACATATGTTCCAACACTGGGACTGAAAGATTAAGGTAATGCATCTATCTAAATCTCAAGTCCTATTCTCCTCACCTGATATGCACCGTCAATACGCCCATCGCATACGACGTGTCAAAGGCCTCAAAAATGACGAATGATGGCAAAAAACAAAGTCTTAAAATGCAGGCCATAAAAAGTTAGCAAGCTAAAAGCGTTTTCAAAAACCAAAATTTTCCAAAAAAGGAGATTACAGCCATCATGTAGAGCATCCCTGAAAACAGCCAAAACCAATCACTTCCTGCCATGCTCCGGAAAAAATTCCGAAGTTATAAGGTGATTGAAGTTTGTGACATTTGCTTCCCGCCTTTTAAATTTTCAGAATCCAAAATTTGCAAAAAAAAAACATCGTTTATTGGAACGAATTTCATACATAAATTGTAAATTTTCTGCCTCTGGCATGAAGTTGCACAACAACAAATTATAAAGCTTATAGCTGAATTTTCATGGCGTACATTTTACTATTATCATACCGAGTCACAATTCACCCGCTCCGGCAATGTGTCCAAATACTCAGCTAGGGAGCTCAGCGTTTCCTCCGAGCGCTTCTCATACTCATTCTCGGTCCAATCCCGTGTGAATGTGCAGTAAGCTGAACAGACAAAAATCAGCAAATTAAAAATCAATTTGAAATGATTTTACCTTGAACGAGGTGGGAACAGACCGGCACTGCAGAAGGGCGTCCTCTGCAAAGCATCTGTAATGGTCGCGCAAGGGCCATCGGTAATGTTAAAAAGTCATGTGATGGTGAAGGTCCAAAGCAAAAAAAAACGAAATAAAAGTTACTTCAAGACTCATAAGTTAAAGAAGTAAAAATATAAAAGCAATTAAAATGCAAATTTATTAAAAAAAGCAAACAATGGTGTGATATCTATTTTATCCATCAGTATTTATAGTCCCACGATTCTTCTCCCCGTATCAGGCGACTGTGAGGCTCCCAACGTTCAGGCTCAATAGGCTGTTCCCATTCCTGCAAAAAGTCCTTGCCAGGTCGAAACAATCGGGGGAAGGCAGCACGTTCCTCTGGCGTATATTCCGTGGACTTTCTAGGTATATCTTGCAATTGACGGAGCTGAAAAAATGGAAAAACAAAGAGAAAAGTATATATGTATAACACCGGCCGAAATTTTCAAGAGTTGGGAATTAGTTGGGAGTTAATATTTTTCCGAGAGTCTCCACGTTCCATAGGAACTTTCTGCAGAAAATAGTTTTCGACTTGAGCACTTTGAAAAAATGACGGAAATTTTGGAATTTTTCCCAACTCTTGAAAATTATATATATATATATATATATATATAAATATAAAATTATGAGAAAGGTTACCTGTTTGTTTATATTCCGTTGCACAAAATCAGGCATTTCCTCGTCGGGAAACAGGTGCAATCGCTCAAGGCACACGCGACGAACAATGCCATTTCGGGTTAGCATCATCTGTTACATGAAAAAAGAAGAAATAAGTAAAAATTATTAGTAAAATAATACTCACCAATTCTCGTCCTATGCACATCCATGTTACTCGGCACGGATCATATTCATGAATTTGGTAGGCAGGAATATCGGCTTTACTTTTTGGATAAAGCTGTTAAATGAAATATCTGATGAGAGCAAATATTACATATTACAATTTCATGAAAGCGGTCATTAAAACTAATAGCCATCAAAATTTTCAAATTTTCCTATGAATAAGCATTTTAGTTGTAAGGTTAATGTATTTCATCTTTTTTATATTTTATTTTGCCTCATAAGCTGTAACTTAAATTTTTATTGACTCTAATGGCAAATCATGCGCTTGTATTGTATTAAAAATTTTTTTTTTTTGACGTTTTGTTGCTTATTCACGTACCCTGTCAAAATAAAAGTGCGTGTGCTTCCAGTCGAATGCGTGCATGCTCACATCCTTACAATTCACAACAACAACGTGGTCGCCACAGTCCGTGTGCGGGTGGTAGATTGGCTTGAGCATGAAAGGAAGATTGTGTGCTCATGAAAAATGCTTCTCTACTACCCACCTTCCACCAGCCGGTCAGATGCTTCGCCACTTTCTTGCTCAGTTTCCAAACATCCTTTAAAAAATAAGATTGCTATAACTGATCATTCCTAGATGAATAACTTTTGTTTAATGATACAATTGATAAAATGTTTAAAATTAGAAAATAGGCGGAGACAGAATGGATAAAAAGTTCAGCCATACCTGATGGTCCGCGTCAATAACATGCCATTGTCGTGCAAAAAGCATCCATTGACGAACTCGCTCACCTCGCGAAGGAAATGTACGCGCAGACATCCGAATCCAATCTTAAAAGTGCAATGTATTTATTTATTTATTTCAATGACGTATATGTCAATGACGTATAAGCTAATGGTGAAGATGTCCTCTTTTCAATCATAGCCAATATGTGGATTTGCTATGTGAAATTAAAACAAGGGACATCCAATATGTGGTTAATGAATATATTACGGACAGTTAGTTAATCAGCTAATAAGAGATGAGTTTGATAGCCTATGTGCTAGGGCATTAAAATTTTCTGATTAAAGTAATTTTGAAATTTTAACCTTTTTTTTACAAAAAGTCCCTTTCATCAAAAAGTCCCTTTCATTAAGGAAAAAAGACTTGATCGTCAACAAGTTTCCCTAGTGAAGATTTTCCAAAACATTCCAGATTTTTTCGGGAAACTGGTTTTCTTCGGTATTTTAGACCGTGCCAAAGGCACGACAAATTTGCTCGACGAAAATATACGTGTTTCCAATGCTTCCTTCCCTAAACTTTTTCGTTGGCTATGGTCTTGGCTTCCATCATCATCGCAACCCACCATCCATTCCCTGTTTACTTGCGACAAAAGTGAATAAATATTCTAAATGTTTTATGTCAAAACATAGATTCATGAGCCAAAGATTAATAAGAAGTTTATTTATTTGATTCAAATCATGATGTAAAATGGTGAAAAATTTTGTCCAAAGGCGGATTCAGAGGCGAATCCAGAGTGAATTAGTAAATCACGGGTATGCTTCAGGGCAAGGGTATAATCTGAAAGTGAGAGAGAAAGCAGAGAATTCTATGGATTCAAATGAGGCAGATCCGAATGGAGGCCTATGAACTGTTCCATTCTAGCGAAAATAAACAATTCTCATAACAACGGGGGAACGGAGGTGGGGATTATCATATGTGATCGATCACCACACAATGGCGTCCCTGAACTCTGGAAGCACACAAAACCGCTTTACCAGTTCATAGCCAGCCATGACCAAACAGGAATGTATGCCTAAAATTTTGCTTTTTAAGTTCTTCCGAAATATAAAATTCATCAACGAACAAACCATTGCTGATCATCCTCGGTGCTAGGCCTTTTGTAAATGTTCGAAGACCCTCATGATGGTAAAGAGTACGAATGGTCTCAACATAGCTCGTTCTTTGAACCTGGAAAGATAATATAAAATAATTATATACTGTTTTTATTTTACTATTTTTGTTACTAAATACTAGTCTAGCTAAAAATGAGATACGATCAGACCGTCTGACTGATGAGAGCAAAGGAGAAAATCCGAACTTAATTAGATAAATCTATAAATAGCTTGAAGTACTTTATTAATTCTATACATCACAAAATTTGTGTTCCTGTGTTGTTAGTCAAAAAAAAAGTTTTTATTTTACGGCTACCTTATTAAGCCAAAATTAACTATTTTTTCAAGATAAATCTTCAAATATGTAAACTTTTTAATTGTCAAATTTTTTTAATGCAAATAAAAAAGGAAGCCAGAAAGCTCGTGGGAGGTTAGACAGATCAGACCACGCCGAAATTTGGCCTATCGCATTTCTCGCTCAAGCATCAAATGCATTCAAAAAAAAATCGTCCGATTCATGTTGGGTTCTAGCACACAACACATAAGTCATACAATAGTATGCGTAAAGTCCCACCTGTATTCTGACACGAATCACTTCCAAAGGATTGGTTAAAGCCGCCGTACAACCACCTGCAATAGCGCCGGACAATGCCTGAATCAGCAGCAACCATTCATGTTGTTCCGCTTCCTTGCGCATTATTTTTCTGCCATTTTTTTCTTGCCTTCTCTCTTCCCAAATGAGCAATTTGGTTCGAACTTTTTTAAGTATGTCGAGCGAATTGTAGTAGATAAACCAAACAGACATCGAAGAAGGTACATACAGCGACAACGAAGACCAAAAACCGCTGAAATGGAAACAATTTATTAGTATTTTCGAAAAGAATGCTTGCTTGTACAAAATATATATCTTTATTTTTCTCTAATTTGATAGTTCTAAGTTGGAGAACATTTTCAAACAAGAAAAGTTTTCGCTTTAAAAAATTATCTTTTAAAGATGTTCTAACAGCGGCTTGCTTACTTTTGTAGATGCAAAATATATAAAATTAAATATATATTTAAAAAGACACAGGCCCACTCCGACAAAACTAACCGGTAAAATCCACGTAACCCTTAAAAAAATGCATGAAGAATGTAATGGTAAAAGTGTGTATAAACCATCAACGTGGTAAATTGCCCGACTGGTCCGTAATGTCAGATACTGCTTTCCTTCCATGCCATCTGCACGAACAAAGTCAAGAACAGCAGGTTTGTTTGATATAGCAACAAATTGCTTAGGGTTGTTGTGTATCATCATGTGCTGGCTGGAAAATAAACTGGGCTTTCATGTATATTTCAATTTTTAGTCAATGAAATCGATCATTTTTGGTATTGTGAAAGCGAAAATTTTCATTTTTCCTAAACCTATTAAAGAGTAATTAATTTTATGCCTTGGAATATTTTAATGTATAGGGAAGGACTATGGAACGGACAACGAAATTGTATTTTGTTCTTTGAATTTTTTATTAATAACAAAACTTCTTTTTTTCGTAAGATATCAGATTTACCTCTCCTCTGTAAATATATGAAAATTTTTTCTATCAATTTACACAAATGCGGATTGGCCTTACCTTATGACATCAGTGGGAACAAAAATGAACTGTGTACATGCACTAGCACACGCACCTAATAAGCGAATAAACTCTTTGAAGAAAAAACCAGTGTGTTCCTTTTTACCCGCTATTGTAGACGAAAGTGGCGCGGACTGTATGCCAACATTAAGATGCAGCACATTTCGTAACTTCTCGTAGGTGGTCAAATAAATGAAGCCAGCGCCAATCTGTGGAACTGTCACCCAAAAACCCTAAAATGTTACTTGGATTGTCAGCAAAAAAAAAACAACAAACAAACAAACATACTCGATAGAAGGAGCCGATCCCTTCGTTTCGCCACATATCGAGGAATGCATGCCTTAAATAAGTGGGATTAAAATTTTTAAATATAGTCAGGAAAAATTGTAGCACAAACCCCATATTCCTGTACGCGGTGTTTTGCCTCTGCAATTGCAACCGTGATTTGACCACCTTTAAATATTTTTTTGGAGAATGTTAATTCGACAACTCTTACATTCAAAGGGTACAGCATCACGCGTACGGACCACGACGCGGCCATTGCCTATTACGCATCTTATATACATAATAATACTCGGCGTAATCTCCATACCCAAGGGTAAAACCTGAACAGATTCAGATGGTGCCATTCAATAACGCGCAACTTCCGCTACAGGGAGAAAATGTGATTCAGAAATAGGTACTTAATACAGTTTAGGTGGCCTTTTTTGGAGGGGTGGGGGGTCAAAAAATTTTTGTCAAAAAAGCAAAAAAACCAGCTGGAAACGTGTTTTTCGCACATTGTAAGATAACAAATTTTTGTGAAAATTTTGCATAACAAAAGGGTCCCCCCTATGGTTTTGCATAAAATGCCACCTAAACTATATAAGTACACAGAAATAAGAAACGGACCTGCTGTTGTGTGGCAAACTGGAGATCGCCTGACATCAGACGCAGTGAAGCCAACCACTAGTAACATGCATTGCCTAATAAATTCAAGAGCATTCGACAGTCCAATAATAATTATAGCGGCATATGATTTAAGAAACATTAAAAACACAAAAGAATTTTCCTTGTCATTTTTTATTCAAATCAACATGGAAAACAAACAATTCTGTCAGAATGGACATATCAATTTATCAATTAAGAATAAAAAATAAACATTTTATGAGATATCGATTGGCGACCGTAACATAGGGAAATCAGGCATAGTAATTCAGACTTGTCTTCTTCTTGGCTTGCACCTTAAAATAAATGTAAAATTAAAAATGTAATACGTAATATTGTTCCAAAACCTCAAGTATTGCGTCCATAAAATCTTCGTGCAGTATAATTTTTGAGTCACGACGCAATGCAATCATTCCCTGAATAAAAATTTATAAATCGAAATGGCCAAAATGCAACAGTAAAAGTCACATTTTTTGTATTTTTCTTTAGCCTTTGGTGAAATCAACTTACAGCTTCCACACACACGGCCTTGCACTGTGCTCCGTTAAAATCATCGGTACAACGCGCCAACTCCTCGAAATTCACATCACCACTAAAAGGAAGTCGAAGTCAAATAATTGCGGAAAAAATAACAAACGAACTCAATGTTCATCTTGCGAGAATGGATTTGCATAATGCGCACTCTGGCCTTCTCATTCGGTGCTGGAAGCTCAATTTTGCGATCCAGGCGGCCCGAGCGAAGAAGCGCCGGGTCCAGCACATCAACACGGTTTGTTGCAGCTATAACCTACACAAAAATATAAGTATAGAAAAAAGGAGTATGAGAAAAACCTTAATATCGTCATTGGGCTGGAAACCGTCCAGTTGATTAAGCAGTTCCAACATAGTTCGCTGCACTTCGCGATCGCCTGCCTTTTCAGAGCTGAACCGTTTGGTGCCTAAACAATCGCTTTTTAAAGAGAAAGCGAAAAAAAAGCATTTCCAAACCAATTGCGTCCAGTTCGTCGATGAAGATAATTGCGGGCGCCTTCTCCTTGGCTAGCGCAAAGGCATCACGCACAAGCTTGGCACCGTCTCCGATGAACATCTGCACGAGTTGTGGACCGGCCAGCTTCAGAAAGGTCGATTTGGTCTGTGCGGCCACTGCACGCGCCAACATTGTTTTGCCAGTGCCTTCAACCAGTAACGTAAACAAAAATAGTGCAAAAAAGGGATAAACTAACCAGGCGGTCCATACATGAGAACACCCTTCGGCGGCTGAATGCCAATGTTAGTGAACAGTTCCTTTCGTGTCATAGGAAGAACCTAAAAACAATTTCCTTAATCGACGATTTAAAATTTCAAAGCAAATTTGGCCTACAATTGCTTCAATGAGCTCCTTGATTTGCGTATCACATCCACCAATGTCGGCATATGTCTCTGTTGGACGCTCATCAACTTCCATTGCTTTCACGCGTGAGTCATATTCGGGCGGTAATTTCTCCAGCACCAAATAAGAATCCTTAATTCCTTATAAGAATAAGATAAGAATCCTTATAAGAATCCGATATTAGTCAATCGATATTAGTCAACCATAATCAATTCTTGTTTATAAACTAAAATGAAAAAAAAATTAATAAAAATTCGAATTTCATTAATGTTTTTTTTAATGTAAACTGAAAATGGATGTTGCGCGGGAGTAGAGTATATTCATACTCCTATATCCTGACTTTTTAGACAAAAAACCTCTCTCACTCTAAGAGACCAAAAATCGAAAAGTTCAACTGATTTAAGGCTTGACAAATAAGTAAAAATGATGATTTTCTACCTTATTGACGCCGACAAGATCTCCGGGTTTCATCTCTGCAGGATCCACGAGTCCGATCACGGGGAGAAAATAGGTTGCACGAGTGGAAGTCTTGATCACAGCACACTTGGTCTTGTGAGCATCCAAATCGATGTTGGCGCCTTCTTCCTCCTGCTGCTCCTCTAGATCCAGAAGCTCAATCACATTGGACACAAGGTAGGGCAATTGTTTGTTCATCTGTGCATATGATTTACTCGTTCATATCAATCCGTTTTAAGTGATAATTATCTGAATATTAATAAGAGCACCTTGATACGCTCGTTGTTCTCCTTGGTCTTCTCTTTGAACGTTTGAACACTGTGGTTGATGCGTTGAATTTCGCTTCGCATAATTCTGATCTCGTTGTCCAACAGCAAGGTGCGTTCCCTAATTTGCTCGGCAGACATTTGCAAAATTTCGGGAGGTAGCTAAAAAAGTTAGAAAATATAGATATCGAGGAATCCGAATCTGAAAGTCAGATTTTACCTGACGCCACGTCAAATTATCAGTTCCGGAGTCGAAAAAATCAACCTAATCCGAGTTTCAGTCTTACCCAGAAAATTGACCTCAATACCCCACCCCCCCCCCATAACATCTACTATGGCCACAAAATATTCCCAGATGGCCTCAACTAAAACTCAAAATACCCAAATAATCATAAATATTTTCGAAAATTACAAAAGCTTAAGTAGTGCTCCATACGTATTGCAAAAAGCACAATATTCCACATTCCTAATTCCTATCCATAAATAAGCTAGTAAGTTACTGGGTGAGGGTCCGGTCATTCTAGTCTGGTTAAATCGTTAATTTTTAATATGAATAAAATTACAGATAATATAATGATGTGCTTAATTAAGCATTAATTAACTATTCTTAATTAATCCTACCTCTTCCTCAACTTCCATTCTTTCTTCATTCTTCTGCGCTGATGGAGTGTTTTCCTTCGACCCTGACATGTTTTAAGTAGGATTTGTCGTCCTTAAATTCTGCCAAAAAGATTTATGATTCATTTTCACTGGATAATTAATTATGACTACAAATTAATTTAATTATCATAATATTATTGGACGAAAAAAGCACGAAGATGGGAGGAAGTGAGTGGCGATGGACGAGGCAAGGAGGCGTGGCTAATGCAAGCATGCATTAGAATTAGAACAGACTGAAAAGTTTTTAACTCATTGCCGATTTTTTTCGTGGTTCAGGAAGGGGAATTTCCTTCTCATCCTTGCCCCTGGCTACGCTTCGCCTGAGGAGAAAATTTTTTGGGGAAATTTTTTCTCAGTCAGGAATGACTTTTACCTTTATCTTATCCTTTGATCTCGTATCGTATATCGTCGAAACAAAATGATGATGATGATTGATTATTTATTAATTATTTTTTAAAATCTGACAGATTAGATAATTTGCCAATTTATAAAAGAAAAAGGCGAGCACTTTAAATTCAAAAAACTGATTCTTAATACATATACATACGAAGCGTAACATGAACTTGGACTTGGGTGGCCGCCCACCGGTGGGCTTGTGTTTGGTTTGTGCAACCCGTAGTATATATAGGACAGGACCGATAGACGAGCCGAGTTATTTTGATTACATTCGCCACTTCACACACATCAGGCTTGGCACTCCCTCACTTTCATTATTTATTCTCCTCCTATCTTCCTAAAAGATTTGAGTAGGTCGAGTTTTAATTTATGAGAATAAAGATAAAGTGAGATTGGAATCATAAATCAAATTCAATTTTTAGATAGCGATATGTTTCAGTAGTAAATACTGTATAAGTATCGATTCATGAAATAAGAACCGGTTATTCATGATTGAACATTGAATACAGATTATGTGATTTAGTTTTATTATCTATTCATTTATTTACTGATGCATCCATCATTGAATTCAATACGCATCTTGTGTTTCACGTGAAAGAAAATAATTTTCATTTCTGACAAGAGACAACTAAACAATTTTACATTTATTCTAACTCCATACACTTACATTTTTCTAGCAAACGCATATTTAAAAAAGAAAATATGGTTCAAACCCAAATCGCTCACGGTCAAAATGACGACGAGGCGTCCAAGAACAGTCATACAACAACCTCAACCTCTACAGTTGGAAGCATTACATCCAATGAAGAAGAGCAGCAAAATGAGAACAAAGACGGAAGTAGACGGAAGCTTTCTTGGACTTTGCAAGATTTCGAGGTTGGGAAGCCACTGGGAAAGGGCAAGTTCGGCAGCGTATATTTGGCTCGTGAGCGGGAGACCAAGTACGTAGTCGCTCTGAAGGTTCTATTCAAGAAGGATCTGGAGAAACACAGTGTTTTCCATCAGTTGAAGCGCGAAATTGAAATCCAATATCACTTGAGGTGGGTTTTTTCTTCATTTGAGTATGGTTTTGGACAGGCTCAAGCCATCCCTCATATACCGCTCACTCAGAAGTCGTCTTTATTCTAGACACCCGAATATCCTTCGTTTGTATGGCTATTTCTATGATAACGAGCGCGTATACCTGGCGCTTGAGTACGCTTCCCGTGGTTCCGTCTTTAATTTGCTGAGGAAACATACCAGATTTTCTATGCCGCAGACTGCTAAAATGATTTATCAACTCGCGGATGCATTGATCTACTGCCACACGAGGTTTGAAAATATGGCGAAATTAGATATATAATACTCTTGTTCCATGAGTTTTGATACAGTAAGCTTTATATTTAACTGATTTCCTTCTTTGAAATGCCTGTCAGATATGGTTCATTGAGTCAAATTGATATATTATATGTTAACGGTTTTTTTTTCAGAAATGTAATTCATCGGGACATCAAAGTAAGTAAAATCTGGGTACTTATGGAGTTTTTGCCCTCTTTTTGGGGGTCAAAAATTTTTTTCTCATAAATTGACTTAAAACCACTTGCAAACGTGTTTTTAGCGCATTTTAAGAAAACGAAATTTTTGGTAAAAATTTTGCAAAACAAAAGGGTTTTGCATGGTTTTGCAAAAAGAAAGCACAAACTCCATAAGTACCAAAATCTGTACCTTGATATTGTAAACAATTCAACTGTTTACTATTTGTTAGCCAGAAAATCTTCTGCTCAACTCAAATGGCGATCTGAAGATTGCAGATTTTGGCTGGTCTGTGCATGCGCCTTCATCAAAGTAAGGAGGGACAGTTGAGTTGGATTCTCGCTTATTAGGTAAATTTTATGCACCTTTTTGGATTTTTAATTTTGCATGAATTTTTCAGTATTTTCGCTTTTTACTTTTTTGGTCTTAGTTTTTCCCAGATACATTTGATAGTACATAATATTTGTATTTAAAGCATTGTTTTACCACTTGAATTCAGGCGAACAACCATGTGTGGGACGCTGGACTATCTCCCACCAGAAATGCTTCTCCATAAGGCGCACGATCATTATGTAAAATTCTAAACGTCCATACATTACATTACATTTTACACACAGGTCGACAATTGGTCAGTCGGGGTTCTTCTGTACGAGTTCCTTGCCGGCAAACCCCCATTTGAGCATGAAAAGCAAACAGACACGCTGGATTGCATCCAAAAGGTGGGTGGTAGTAATTATTGGCATTATAAAATTATTGGCGTGTTCCTTTCCTTGTACAAACTTTTGGAATTGCTAAACGAATATTTTATCATTTAAGAGGTAGTTTGAAAGTTTCCATTTTGCTTATAATCTATCCATCTCCTTCCGGAATTTCTGACTTGACTCTTTACAGCCTCGCTATTATTCCATATGCTCATATTGTTAATTTTTGTCCAGGTGAGGTACCAATTCGCGAGCTGGTTCCCCAAAGGCGCACAGGAAGTCGTGAGCAAAGTGAATATAAAATAATTGTACAATGTAACACTCATTTTCCAATTTTAGCTGCTTGTGCTTGAGCCTTCTGCCCGAATGTCGCTGGAAGAGCTAAAGAAGCACCCTTGGATTGTGGAGAACATTGCGGCAGCTGCGGCACATCTTTCCGCGAAAAAGTGTCCCACTCCAACGAAGACACCACCATCCAAATAAGCTGTTTATACATATGTAACTTGTTTATGTAACTTGTTTTTCTTCTGTTTATAAAAGCGATGCTTTTATTATTTCCGCTTGATTTGTTTATATTTTCGGATAAATTGTGTGACGGAGTGCTTTGTTCATACCGCGCTTAGGGAGTGAGGGTGGAGAAGCAAAATCGAAGGCCGGGCCCACGGATACCCGACATTTCCGGACGACTATCTGCAAAAATATCAATCACATCCAATTTTCGAAATTTCTCATAAATAGAAACTATTGCTCAAAGATGATTAGTTTATTTTCTTTTACAAACCTGGAAGTAGATCTGGGAAAGTTGGGTCCGGAAATATCTGGTAAGTCTGGTGGGAGGACCTGGGAAAATCGGGTCCGGAAATGTCGGGTAGGAAATATCGGGCCGGAAATGTTGGATCCGGAAAAGCCTGGTCCGGAAATGTCGCACCATGGGGGCCCGCTTGCCTGAAGAAAAATCCAAACAGGGCTTGGAGGGACATTTCTAGTGGTGGTATTGTGTTTTTCCGTGTGGGAATCGCTCTGGAACACTGGTACATCGTTCACGCAAACCTAATTCACCTCCCTTTTGAAATAAAATTTCTCAGACGATGAACCAGTTTATACCTGTGCTATTGGTCCTTTTCGCTGAATTTATAAATATTTTTCAAACAAGTCGTTTGATGGAGTTTTATTCATGAAGATGGAAATGCAAAATGTCAACAATTAAAATAAATTAAAGTCGTCGGGAAATCAGGACATAACCGTCGCCAATGGGGATACCATAATCTTCAAACTCCTCAAAATAACATAAATTTTTGCGAAAATCATATGGCTATGGTTAAATAAAATCATAAAATTGTTCAAGCGATCTTGGATTGAAGCTGAAGAAGCAATGAGTTGGTAGAGACTGGAAACCGATAGGGAAGCGTTGCAGTGTACAAAATCAGTGCCTTCGCAAACTGTTTGAGCAGTGGAATTGAGGGCGAGTCTGGAGGCAGTGTCTCGTGGACAGACACTATGCAACGCATCAATTGGGCACAAATGTCCGGCAGCAGTGGACGAACCTATAATAAGCATATATAATCCATTCCTCCTTTTTTTGAAAGTCAAAACCTGTTGTTAATCACAAAAAGGATTATGACATTCTACTCCACAACAGGCCCATAGAAAGAAAAATTTCAAAGTGGGAATTTTGAAAAATTTTAGCCGGTCTTCGGCTCAGTGGCCTTTTTTCTCATCGACCAACGACCACCTTTTAGAAAAAGGGCAAAACGACCCAAAAACAGGTCGCTTTTGGAAAAATGTTCTTAGATAACTAAGTCGGGGTGTCAATAAGCGCCACGGAAGAAAATTTTCGAGTCTAAAACAAGGCTCTTTTGTTAAGGAAATTGCTCAAATCCGTCGACTTTTAATGAAAATTTTGAAAATTTTATTTTTCTCCACCCTACACCTGCCTGCCCACCAAAAAAAATGATTCCCTTCTCCTTTTTTTCACTATACCTCGTTTGGGACTTGTTCGCCAAACTGAGCCACACATGCTTGCACGTCCTCGGGCTCCATTGGCACAAACTTCAGCGTCTGAATCAGCTCGATCGCCTGTCGGTGCTTCCCCTCTTCAGCCATCGCAAAGAAACTGTGCAGTTTGAGCAACAACAGAAGCGCGGCCAGATTGAAGTCTTCGTCCGCGGCATGGGGCTGATCATAGCGCTGGGCCAACCAGCGGGCACACTCCACCGTCTTCAGTGCCTCCTCGCTCTTTGGCTTTGCTATACACATGGACAGGCGGCAGCTGGCCAGTCGAATGGCCTTGTCTGGACACTGTAAAGATAATATACATATACATCGTTTTGAAAAGTTATATTGAGGAAGAGATTATGTCATATGATAAATAAATTTTGAAGTGTTAAAAATTATTATGAGAGCTTCTTCATACAAGAAAATGGATATTAAAGACATTAAAATAGACCTAAAATTCCCAAACTTTTCCCGGCTGCGCCTACCGGTTTTTTTTTGTGATTTTTTTACCGATTTTCGGGTAGGTTTTGCTTCAAAAAAGCTCTAAAAAAGACATTTTCAAGAAATGTCTTACCGGCCTTTTGTCCACTTAACTCACATTTGCCAACGCGTATAGATGGCAGGCACCCAGCGGATCGCCTTGAATGTTTGTGTCTGAAGCAACTTCCGAAATCAGGGCTGGCACGTCCATTGCTGCCCCAAATTTGTCAACAAGGCCTGGCAAGCGCTCGCCGCGCACATTAAGTTTGCCAAGAATTGCGTCACGCTCGCCAGACAAGAATGCAATACGGCTTACACAAGCCACAAACACACTACGACGACGACTGTCTAAAATAGTGTTTAGTGTATATTGTTCGATTATAGCAATACAAAAAAATGGAGAAATATCTCGTTGAAGTTGAAGCTGCCTTGATTTTGAAGTTCAGAAAAATTTTAGTTGAAAAATGAAAGAAAACCAAAGTCTCAAAACGTGATTGAGATAAATTAATTTTATTTGTAAATCTGTGCACAAAGTAACTTACTATCTGGTCTAGCACACCAACATTGTCAAATTTGTTTTTTTTTTCAAATTTAATAATAGATGAAAACGAAATTTGTCAAAACATATTTCTCATTTTTTATTATTTTATTCACCCACCTTTTCTGTCCAGCTCATCATCAATGGGATCCAACAGAAAATCACGCAGAAAGAAGCAGTAATTGATTGCGTATTCCACATTGCTAAGCTCAAATTCCTTCACATAAAGAAGAACAAGGCGCGCCAGATTCAGTCTGCAGATGCTCGCCTCGTGCGGATCCGTTGTAACTTAAAAACGCAAAACTCGAAAAAGATTTGAGCCAAAAACGAACTAAGTTCATCCGCCACTTTTTCGGTCACCATCAATAGGCGCAGCTGATGCGCCAAAATGCCAATGTGAACAGCGTGGACGCGATTTTCTGTCGAACGAGATAGCACATGCACAGCTCGCTCTAGTTGTCCAGTGAGCATCAACACGGAAAAGTAGAGCAAATGGCTGCCGCCCTCTAGCACAAAATATTTTTCGCCTAAAAAAAGAAACAGATGTATGCATAAAATTAAAAATTAGAAGCAATTACACCAAGAGTTTTCAACCATCTAACAAATCCAAATTCGATTTTTATCTTTATTTAGGTAATTTCAGAGAATTGACGTTCCACTGAATAATTATCGAACTTTAAATAAAGCATAACAAGAGATGAGTCCATAGATGTTGAAATTTTTCGAAAACTTTCCAGAAAGATCAGTTAGCAAAATGTTCCAAGCATTATATATTTAAGCTATCAATGCGATTTATAAAGTATAAACTGCATGCTGCAATTGTACCATGTTGTGCACAGATTGTTGTCTGCAATTGGCGAAGCGCTCTCGGCGGATCAACTGAATATCGACATGAGAACATTTTTGCCCACAGCCAGTCCTCAATTGTCACATTCACTTCAGGGCAGTCAAAACCCAAAAACAGTCCGTACATCGCCTTCTTGTGTACATCTTGACATGTCTGCGCGTTCTGTTTCCATTCAGCGCGCAAATTTTTACGTTTTGTCTCTTCAATGCTTAAAGATAAAAAAAATTGATAGAAATATAAAAAGTTATGAATATGAGTCACTTTCTGGTTTTGTGCAAATTCTTAAGGATGCCCACAAGCGTTGAACATTGTGGATTGTTCAACAATTCATTGCCAGTAAATTCTGAAGCTGCCTTTACGTCACCAGATCGTAGGCAATAGAAGAGAACCATCCACTTAGGGTGTGATCCGTGGAGCCCATCCTTAAAGCAAAATAAAAATTCAGAAATAATTCGACAATACAACTTCGCACTTCGCCAATGACAAACCTCATACATGTGGTGCGATAGTTGTTTCACGTTCAAAAAAGCCACAATTCGGGATAATGTGCCGGGAAGACCGCCTCTGCGAGCCTTGAGCAAGTTGGCTTCAATGACTGACTCCATGTGGTTCACCATTCTATAAAAAAAGTCAATAAATTGCTATGACAGTGTAAAAACAATAAATCCAACTCGAATTGTAGGTAATCGGTGCCGTTTTCGATGACGAGCTCCAGCCAGCGATTTGAGGAGCGCATTTCTCGCACTGATTCATTTGCAAGCGGATATGGCGCTTTGGGAAAGATGGACAGCACCTTTGACCAAATGTGGTCGGCTTCTCTCGAATTCAGTTTCTTCAACGCTTCTTTCACTGCAGATACAATCAAGACTTTTGAGTCAGTGGAAAGAGCTGCGTTGACCTTGGAAAAAAACATATAAAATATATGACATACACTCGAAAAAGGATTGGACCGAATGGTTGTTTTTTGAGAGAAATTTCATGGTTATTCAGGTCAGATGCATCATAATTAATATGTAAATTATCATCAGAAAATGAACTCGGTAGTAAGTACTCTGTACTCTGTCAACGAGAGGTTAGCTAACTCCCTTTATGGAGAAATGTCAGCAAATGTGTTTAGGAAGTGGAAATCGATGAAGCATGTTACCTTCTGGGCAAACACATGTTCCTCATGGCTTATCAGTGGTGCGTTTGGCAATGTGGTGAAGTGTTTCAGGCTGCCACCGGTTGTTTGGTCCGACGGAGGTAATTTGCCCCTTCTGGGACTAAATGCTGATGTCATTGAGGTGCTCTGTTGTGGACGCTCCAGAATTTGCTGGTTGAGAAAGCTGCGCTCGGCCTCGATGCGTGCACGTTCAAAGGCTTGCTGCACGTATTGGTCTATCTCCGGGTCCTGGAACAGGCCGTCCTCCATTTCCGCACTGACTCCCTCATAATCAGCCTTGGCGCCAGTTTGATCGGCAGAACCAGCTTCCGCCGATGGCTTTTCCTGCGCAGAGAGCTGTGTAGCAAACAATTGGCTCAGATCTCTGCTTGTCTTTAGCGAAGGCGCCATGCCGACGGTCCTGCCGGCTGCTGCAGGCCGCATGCTCTGTTTCCGTGACCATATCTCTTCGCTGCGTCGAAAAATGTCGTCAAGTCCGGCATCCAACAGGGACGGAGCACAAGAAGGCACCTGGTAAAATTTCATGTTTTCCAAACCTGTCTGAGAAAAAAACCTCTGAAATAGATGACGATGCTGGGAGCCGAAATTCGGAGATGCTGCCTAGCTGGACATCGGCATTCAATTTTTCCGCTCGCTGAACAATCTCGTCAAAAATAGAGCTCATATTTTACTCTCTCAAGCTAAATTTCGAAATCTATAAAATAACAAATTTAAAGGAAGTGAGAGGGAGGGTTTTATAACATTTCAATAAGCAATGTTGCCTTTGCAGGGGATAAAATAAATCTTCGTGCAACTTTTCCTTACATCTCCCTTATTTTAATTCTTTACTACCCACCTGATGTGCAATAAATGCTATTTGTCATTTTGTTTCGAACATTATTTGAAATCGCAACCAATTCAGCGGGCAAAACAACAATTTTTGCTGAGCAACAGTCCAGGTTTTGGGCAAAGATAATTGATAAAATGATTCATATTA
>JAEHOM010000036.1:0-28025 GCA_016433075.1 Hoplolaimus columbus | reverse complement strand
CGGAGGAACACTGGGAGGAGCAACTCCTCCCTGAGGCACGCCAGGAGCAGCGCCAGAAGGAGCGGCACCGGCTGCTGCAAAAGGAAAGGAAAAATTAGAATAAAACGATGTTTCGCAAAATAACTTACGCGGAACCGGTGCTGCTGGTCCCGCAACTGAACTGGGTCCCGTGGGTCCCCCACCGCCATACGTAGCGGCGGGTCCACTGCTGGGTCCAGCGCCTCCCGCACCGGGATACGCAGGCCCACTGCTGGGCGCAGGTCCTGCTCCTCCACCGGCGTACGCGTCGCGACGGGAACGTGTCTTCTGCTGGCCAAGTTGCATCATGTCACGCCACAACTCGTCCGTGTCCGTGCGAAATGCGCCGATCTCCGTGTCCAGTTCCTGCCATATCTGCTGCACCTCGCTGTAGATGTTAGCGATCACCAGCAAAGATGCCAGAAGCGAGATGCCTGAGATTGACGAGGCCAAAAAGGTAGCCGTGTGCACCTTCATCTGTTGGTAAATAAACGAAAATTATGAACGCATCAGAGCATTCAGAAAAGTTTTCGGAAATTGTCAAAGGAAAGAGGAATCACTTTACAAAAAGTTGCGCGGTTGTTACTGACAACATGGCGAACATGCGAACCTTTTATAGCGTATTAACGGTTCCCTTAGGGCATATGGTTTTTATGGCTAATTTGCTCCTGCAATGGATGGGAACACTTGCGATCCCAGCGGAGACGCCGCTTTTGCGCCAAAAAACCCGTAACCGCTCGAGTTGAACGCAATGACGCCCTCGCCAAATGGCTGCTGATTGATCAGATTCGATCGCATCTTTCGGGTTGGGTTCCACCAGTCCATTCAGGCGCACTTCCCCACTTCCTCGAAAAGGAAATCAGTGATCAGATCAGAAGGGGAAGCACAGCAGAGAGAACATCATCATCAACTGGTTTAGGTGATCGGACGGCGTGAAATATGGCGACGACACACGACGGAAGAAGAAGATCCTACCCCCTCCACCCCTCCCTCCAAGAATTGGGAATACTGCAATCAGCGATTATTTATCCAATGATTATACTTTCAGGCTAATAAGACGTTGCGAACACTGCTGCCTCTCAGGGACATTTCCTTTTCAGACACGTTTTTTCCGAATTAATTTTTATTTCAAAAAGTCTCGTTGGAACTAAAATTTGAACCTGACTCACAGAACTCAAGCGAAAGCATATAACCCAAATTTAAAAATCCTTAAAGGGCGATACATGTCGGTAGCGACACAATCACTGGGCAAGAAAAATGCTTACAGTTAGATGATACGACTATGACCTTTGATATTGTGGGTAGAAAGAGGGGCCAATGCACGGTATCAAATTGGATGAATTTTTTTCGTACAAAGGTCAATGTGCAAAAGCAAAATATCATTTTGCTTACTATCAATCCCAAAGTTATGAATAAAAATGTACAAAAGTCGATAATCACGTCGATAATCAGCTATTATCTGCTTGTCCATTTCGGGTGTTCTTTGGGATGGCATAGGAAGAAGCAGCGCCCACCCGCCGGTGGTATCTGTTTAGCACTGTTGATGTGACAGCTGTCCAGAATGGCTTCACCGTGAAGATGGTGGTCAGCGGGTTGATCAGGGGCAGCCAGTGCGTGGACAGTGTGGCCAGCATTTCCACACAGAGAGCAAACAGATTCGCCTCATCCACCGATGCATTGGACTTGCTGGAAACACTGTTCGCAAGAGACACAATGGCCAGAGCTCCGTGCACAAAAATCAACAAAAGTGGCATGAACGCCTGCGGCGAGGATCAAATGACCAATCGATCGATACCAAACCAGGTTGATAATGCCCCACCAACCAGGATGATCAAGCTGCGCGTGATCTGCTTGTTCATAGTGGTCGTTGTCTGCCGATCCCATGCCTCGGGCATTGCATTCGCCCGTACATGTCGCACGGTACAATAACCGCACACAATGATCACGCCGTAGCACGCTGCACTGAGCAAAATGCCAAAGATGGACGTGATGTGACCGGTGTCTGCCTTTGTTTTAATGAAATTTGAAAAAAAAAATCCAAAATTTGTGCGAACCGAAACGGCATTGACCGTTACGGGAACAACGGGTGCTGTTTGGACGGACAGAAGCCCTGCTATTTTCTCACTGTAAATGCGCTGCTCTTTGCCGGGCATTGGATGCGCGGAATTGTAGAAGAGGGCGCACAGCACGAAGACCAACAGGGAAGGGGCCAGCAAGAGCAGTGAGTAGCGGGCAAATGTGATTTTTACATCTCTGAACATAAAGAACTGTCCGATTCCGGATATATTCAAAAAATATTACGTTAAGCCAAACTTGTTACAGTATTTTTTTTAATTTGTTGATAAAAATGTTTTTAGTGATGAATTTTCGAGGTATTAGAAGAATGAATCAGCCACCTGACAATTTGCATGTAACGGACAATGAACTGCACACAGATGCCATGGATGGAGAAGTCGATCAGGAAGATCCAGACGAGCAGCAACAGG
Organism: Hoplolaimus columbus; assembly: GCA_016433075.1. Lineage (NCBI taxonomy): Eukaryota > Metazoa > Nematoda > Chromadorea > Rhabditida > Hoplolaimidae > Hoplolaimus > Hoplolaimus columbus. The sequence goes on along the minus strand of JAEHOM010000036.1, from coordinate 25,521 downwards.
AAGCGCACTTGCGCAGATTCGATGTCCTGCATTAATGGCCCGTTCTGAAAGATGATGGTGGCGTTGGTGTGTGTGAAGATGATCTGAGAAGGGAAAGGCGCAAATTTGAAAAGTGAAAATGGACGGACAGTGAGATGGGATGGGAGGGAGAGGGACCTACTGACTGGTTGGTTGAAGGCACCGATCAAGGCGACCATCAGGTCCACGACGGCGGTCTGGAGCAGAATGCGACTGTAGAGACGCATCTCCCTGGGCGACCGGTACAGGACCAGCCAGATCAGGCCCAAGTTGGCGCATAAGGCCAGGGGCAGACACACAAACGCATTCCAATGGTGCAGTTGGCTGATCATCGGCACATTTTCAGAAGACTGTTTAGTCTGTTCTGTCTATGTTAAATTGGTCAAACTCTGCCATATTCAACCTTAATTAGGCATTTTGATTTAACGATTACAATTCCTTTTTTTTTAACGTTGAGAAATAAAGTTAGAGAAATAAGGAATTTAAGTTCCATTTTTTCCATAATTTTTATTATCCTCCGGTTTTGGTTCGGTTTTGATGCCCTATAGCGAATGCGTTCGTGTCTGTTTATAGTAGCGTGTAAATAATGCTTTTCCCATTTACCGTTTGCAAAGTTCGACCGTCAAACAGCGATTGGGACAATTTCATTTCGAAAAATTCATTTTATCAAAAAAAGGATTTTTTTATTTCAGAGGTATATTCTTTTCAGGAGTGATTTGTGAATTTTTTTTTGAAAAGTGTAGAATGGCTAAATTCGGGGTCCTTGACTGTAAATGAAACCTTTTTTATGTACATGCACAGTTGCACAGCAGGGCGCTTATTTTCCCACGGGTGCGTGAGAGAGATGATGCGCATTCACTTCACACTTCCCCCCCCCCCCAAAAAAAAAGCCACCCAAATGCACAAACACGGCAAAAGTATTTTTTTTAGAGCGCCTTGTTCCCTTTATTTCACCCAAAGACTTTTCGCCTATTACCCAAAAAAATTTCATATTCGGAATCAGCGCATACTAATACGGCTACCCCAGACCCGGACAACCCGCGGGAATATGTGGAAAAAAGTAGGCGAATGGGATGTGGGCGAAATGAAGGTGCCCGTCTTGTTTTTTTTCAGAAGGTCTAAACTAATACATAATAAAATTGAAAAATTGTTATTAAATTCTTTAATAAACCAATAATGACAATAATGTTATTGTGTCCGATCCTTTCCGGCTTACATACTAGCTACATACTAGTTGGTTTCCTCAATTCCTCACAACTCAATTAATTCAAATCGGATTTCCGGAATATTTTGTGTCTAAATATGAACGTGTGATCATGCTTTCCCTCTCAAGCATCAAGAACCAAGTGTATTAACCAGTTCAATTATGCCAAATCGGTGGATTGTTAACTTCGTTAGGCACGAAAAGTGTTCTTCTGACTGATGAGTGAGTGCTGATTTGCAAATGTATCAAAGCATAAAGTATAAGCATAATGCATGCTTCAATAGAAGAATTGTGGCGGATTGTTTGTTGGATACTCATAAATGGATTGGCCAAGTCCATAATTCTGTTCCAATTCCAATGGATTTGAAACATAAAATCAACGGCGGAGATAGACAGTTCTTCGAAGAGCTGCAGCGTGCGCAAGTTTACTGTATGGTGAAGGGTAGCGACTGTTGATGCCGCTAGTGCCGCTGGTACCGGCAGCAGATGAGGCTGGTGCTGGATGTGGCTGCTGTTGCTGAGGTGGACGCGCTGAGAATGTCGCGTGATTTGAAGCCGCTGGAGCGTTGGCTTTAAAATGCTCGAATTTTGATAATTGGCAATATAATAATTTGAAAAAACTGCACGAACCTTGGAAATGGGTTGGACCGTTGTCGTGGTAAGAAGCTTTGCCTGGCCCCTGGCCATTGGAGCGCTCCGGGCACGGGCAATACTCCGCGTCAGCACCTAAATAATAAGAGAGATTTTTGCACACTTTACGATTGTTGCAATAGTTCAGACCTGATGCTCCGACAGCTCCCGGCGGTCCAAGCGGCCCTTGCTTGCCTGCTTCTCCTGGTGCGCCAGGAGGTCCTTCTGGTCCGGGCGGACCAGGCGCCGAGTCCTCGCCACGCTCCCCCGGGGGTCCTTCTTCGCCAGTCTCTCCCGAAGGACCCGTTTCGCCCTTTGGTCCGGGCTCGCCTTTCGCATAGCCGACCCCTTGCTCGCCCGGTGGTCCCCGTGGCCCGGCTTCACCAACATCGCCCACCAGGCCAATCTCGCCTTCGGGACCTTCTTCGCCTAAATGCTAACAAAATATATTTTTTTGTTGAAAATCTGACAGACCGGGATGTCCATCATGGCCCGGCGATCCGGGAAGACCCAATGGCCCTGGTGGTCCACGAGCTCCTCTCTTTCCTTTATAGCCTGGAGGCCCGGGTGGCCCAGCCGGACTTAAATTTGTTTTTTTTTTCAATTTTATTTTGATGATCAAAACACTGACCAGGGTGCACATTTGGATGACAAACTTTCACGAGGAGCACTCAAACCAAAAGCTGCTTCATAGCCTTCGGAAGTACTGATTCCTCCTTGGGCTCCGCTTGTGCCAGGCTGTCCGTTTTGGCCTGGTTCTCCCGGAGTTCCCGGATATCCGGGCACACCTCGGGGTCCCGGAGGGCATGACGGGTTTGTGGTTGCGATGACTGTCCGCAGTTGTGTTCCTCCTCCTCCGCTACTTCCCCCATCTCCAATAGTTGTTAGTTCATCAGTCCGTTTTAAAGCAATAAAAAAGTCTTTTTCGAACGAACATTGTCTCCGTCTGCGTATCTGTTCCTGCTGCGCGAGTTCGCTCTGTCCACGGATCTCATGCCACAGGAAATTGCTCATTGCCATGTGCAACTGGCTCTTGTGGCCCAACTCCAGCTGCAGGTTGGCCACATCGTTGAGCATCAACGGCACACCGATCATCAATGCACAGAATGAAATGACAGACAGCGTGGCGGCTGCCTTCAGAGCCCCGGTGGGAAGATCGCCCATTGGCGGGCGAAAAGAATTTTAAAAAAGCAAAAAAAAAAAGAAAAGAAAAGAAATTCCCTTCATCAGTTCAGTGCCTATGATACTTCAACAAGCTGTGTGGGTGATTCCGAGTTTTGTTCAATAACTAAAATATGGCTATGATTTGGATCAAACGACACCCTGACATTGTGGGAAGAAGAAATGTGCTCTCCCTTTTCTATTAAAGCTTTGGAAATGAATAATAAGCGAGGTTAGGAGAATGTAATGCGCAACTCCGATCATCTCACAGTCCGAATTTATATTTATCCCTTTTGAGAGATAGTGATCTGACCAAAGAATTGCCAGAGGCAAATATGATGCGTCTCCAATGCAACTTTTTACAGATGAATGGACGAATAAAGAAAAAGCACATGACAAATGAGACGGAGAAAAGCGCATGAGACGAAAAACGATGGGCTGACGAAGATGGATGGACCCGTTCCTTGCTTCTGTTTCTGCTCATCCGAAGCTCATTTGTTAGCTAATAACATATGCGCAATCATTCCGAGAAAACGCCAATTTGTCAATTCCGGAACAGAATATACGCTAATCGTCTTGAAACGGTTGTAATTTCGGCGTAATATCAAATAAAAAATTAGATGAAAGAAAAAAACATCAGAATTCGCTTTTTTATTATTTGGAATTTGCTTTATTTTTATAAATTTATTTGAAATGTGTTGAAATGGTATCAATCATCAGATCATCACCAAACGAACGAATTTCGCGAACGAATATTTTGGAGTTGCGCAAAAGAAATGAACAGCAGACAATGTCTTCTCCCCTAATAAAGTTGCTAGCTTCCCTCTTAAGTTTCGTGTCCAGCAGTTCACTGTCCATAACAACAACACCAAAACACACATCCGCCGTGTTGTCTTCTCGCTTATCATCCATCGTCTTTATGTTCAGCTTTTGCTCCCTATTTGGCTACACTCACTTTTGTGTTTGCGAAAAGAATTGAAAATAAAAAGAAAAAAGGCGAAATTTCTTTCTTTCTTTCATTGCCTTATCATCAGCCCCGGATCACCACTTATCAGCAATCAGCTCAGCAGGAGGACCTTACTTCATTTGGCAATGTTTGCGTTGGCTGCAATGGTGGGGAACAGCCACAGATGGGATGGATGGCAGGCGTCCGGCTCGAGCCAAGCAATGGTTGGCCAACAAAAACACAGAAGACGATCATCGGCTGGCTTATCATCAAAAATGATAAATTATTCAGAAGAAAAGGGTAAAAGAAGAGTCGGCTATGCAACAGTGAAAACGAACATTATTGGGGAGGAAGGAAGAGAAGGAGGGAGGAGAACGAGTCCAGTCCTAACCACCTTTATTTAGAGATGGGCCATAAGAAACCAAACATTGAAATTAAAACGAAAAAATTAAATGCAATTTCGGTACAGCACTGCCTCTCATCCTCTATGTCCTTCAAGAAGCTCGAATACCTAAGCCGATTTTTTAGGAATTTTTTTTTTGGAATTTTCAGAAATTTGTCTCTTGGATTGGACCAAAACTTTAAAATGATAACTAATAGCCCTATTAAATACAGTGAAAGTTCAATTTCATTCATTTTTTTATGGTCCATATGACTGGTCGGTCACTTACCTATGTCAGTCATTTTTGAAACTGTTGCAGAAGGAATAGTCAAAAAGCACTGTTAGTGCGCAACTATGGAATTCAATGATCGCCATGGAGGGAAGACGCGATTAAAGCAGCAGCAGATGTCCTGGCTAAGCACTGTTCTCGCTGCGATCGGAGTTGTGGTCGCAATCGGGATACTCGGTATACTGTGCAATAAATCGGGATACTGTAAGCATTAATAAGGCGTTTGCATTGCAACACTGGTCCATGTGTACCAGCAGCATTCTGACAATGGCCAAACATCATCAACAGCAACAACAAGCACAACATCAACGACAACAACAACCACTACAACCGGTAACAATTATGCATTCAAAACTTTAACTTTTCAAGATTACGATCTATTAAGCGTTTTAAGTGACCGATAAGTGGACCCTTTAGGATTAAGGAGTTTCAGTTTTTGATCTTTCTTACTCCGCTAACATTCACATTTATGCACCTATCTCTTCTAGCAACTCCGCCGACGACAACCCCAGAGCCACGCGAGATCCTCCATATTCCCACTCCAATACAGTTGGTGCCAGAACAAGATCAGCAGAAATACTATGTGAATGGACATTTTGCTTATGTTAATATCTGATCAAATGTTGATTTAGGCATATTCAAACTACACGGATCGTCTGATCAGATCAATGAATTTGCATGAAGATCCCTGCAATAACTTTTATGAGTATGCCTGCGGGAATTTTCGAGAGTCTATCAGCTTCCAATCATTGGCGGATGAAAACACGAACACTTACCTGAAGCTGATCGAAAATGAGGCATACACCAAAAATCCAAGGGTAAAAATCAGCAAAGACTTCAAAAATTGTTTCAAATCAAAATCACAGGTGCCGTTACCTGTGCGCCAAGCAGCGCAATTCCATCAAAAATGCGTGGACGCATTTAGCAATTGGAACTTGGAGGTCGGGGACGGATCACTGCTTCGGACAAAGATGCTTGTGCTGGAAAACCTGTTGGATGGGGTTCCCTTCCCCGCGCTTGAACCTATTGATCGGTCAACTGAAAAGGTATTGCGATACATATGCCTTTGATAGGTCACAAATTCAAAAAGGTGTTGGAGTACCCATCCGCGGAAACGTTGTCCGTAGTATTGGGATATCTGAGCAATGATGAACAGCTGAATACGCTTGTGCAGACCGGCGTTCACACCAACTGGCTGGATCCCCACGGTGAAAGACCGTATTCCCTACATTTTGACCAGGTTGGGGAGAGTTGCATCCATACAGTAGTAATATACAGTAAACTGTGCTCAAATTGAGGCCAAACTTCTTCTGCCGATCAATTATTATCGCAAGGCATGGACAAAGGCCGGGCCCAAACTGGTCAAAAATGTGCATTCCGCTCTCGCTGCCTACGCCAACTTTATGGGTGTCAATGTCAGCGATGAAAGTGTTGCGAAAGATGCAAAGGCAATCACAGAATTGGAACTGGCGATCGCCACTCGGATCAACAAGGGCCCCGAGGAGAAACGACAGTTTGGCACACAGAGCAACGGTTGTGTTTACCGCCGAAGAATAATTGCTTGGATTCTTGTGATTCCTCGGAAGAACATAAATATTTTTTAAGCGATCTCTTTACTAATAATGGGCTCTGTCACACTTTTGTCCTTAAAACAAAACAATAAATTGGGTTCATTGACACAATTTGTCATTTTGCAGTGTACACCTTCGCAAAGGCCAAAGAGGAGTTCGGTGACCACTTGGACTTCGAGCTGCTCGCTTACTGGTCAATTCGAGTGCCGGATGACGCTGACATAGGCCGAACAGAACCCTTCTACATTAGGGAGCCGAAAGTTCTGGCAAAGACGCTTAAATTCATACACACTCCCCACAATGTACAAAAAAAGTGAAAGCATTCCCTGAAAGTTCGCCTTTTCAGGTTTCTCCGCGCACACTTTACAATTACCTGTACTTGCGCCTTCTGTACGCTAACCTGGATTACCTGCCCCGGAGGCCCAAACTGCTTCAAATCACACACAATTCTGACGATGCTTTTGGCTTTGCAAATTTCGAATTCGATCGGTGGCCCTATGCTCCTCCGTCGTCGGCAGATATTGGCGCCGTCTCCAATGTGGCGAATGATCGTGCAAAGTGTGTCAGACTCAGCTCCAGTCTTTTCCCGTACGCCAATGCACGCGTCTTTTTGGATGCGCGATTGCCGGACAAAGACCAGCGAACAGCGCTGCGAGCATCTCTGCGCACAATGGTCGCTGGGGTGAAGGACGCATTTAAGGCATGCATAAGACAGCATCGATACAGTATTCCAAAAAACAGTAATAATCACCGTATCCCCAGGGTATGATAGCACAGCTGAACTGGATGAGCAATGATGTCAAATTGGGAGCCTATGCCAAGATGGACAATCTGGTGACAAACGTTGCATGGCCTGACTTCATTGAGGACGATACCGCCCTTGTTGCTTACTACGCTAATTTGAAGATAACGGGAACAGAAACATTCACAGAAATAGTCAGAAAATGAACACAAAAAAGGGAATTTTTTGCAATTTTAGAAAGATATTCTGAACAAATTTCGCATGGACAAAGTATCCAAACAGCTCTTTTTCGCCAATGATACGAACCGACTGAATTTTGGCAGCATGAACGCGTTTGTTGTGAACGCATGGTATACTGTACGTTAGGCGGGGCACTTCACTTCGCCTAATAAACGGGACTTCTGTAAAGGATTGGCTGAACTCGATCACGTTCCCTCTGGGCATTCTCGCTAAGCCCTTCTATGACCCGAACTTTCCTGCCTCCGTCAATTACGGAGGTCTCGGCTTGATCGCTGGACATGAGTTGTCGCATGGATTCGGTAATGGAAGGAGATTGAAGATAAATAGATCATTGATTAATTATTCGATTAACCATCGATTGATTGATTGATTGATTGACATCAGATGACAAGGGGCTCCAATGTGATGGGACCGGTGTGCTCAGAAGCTGGTTGGATGCGCAGACTCTGTCCAGCTTCGATGCGATGGCTCAATGTGTGATCAGTGAGTACGGTCTGTTTGAGCCAATTCCCGGAGCGCGCATTGACGGCGTAATGACGCAGGGCGAGAATATTGCGGACAACGCAGGTCAACAACAAACAGACAAATTCACTCATCAGTCAGTCAGTTCGCTTCAAAAATTCCCAAATTTAAGGTGTTCGCGCAGCTTACCGCGCCTTTCGCACCCATGTTGGCCTCTACGGACAGGACCCTCGGTTGCCGCACCACCTGTTCAAGGAGTTCAGCCACGACCAGCTGTTCTTTCTCAACTTTGCTCAGGTTTGTTTGGTTTTCACGAATTTTTCAAAAATTTCCGTTTTTTCAGCTTTGGTGTGAAAAACCACCCAAAGAGGAGGAGATGCGCACAAAGCTGCTGGTGGACCCTCACTCGCCGGCCAAATATCGCATTTTGGGGTCACTGCAGAACTTCCCCGCATTTCGCCAGGCATTTAACTGCCCAGCTGATGAGGCCTACTCACCGAACAAACATTGCGATGTTTGGGAGTCCGAGAGCGCAACTGGTGAGCGGGCAACAAACCGAAACGATTGCATTCGGAAAATACTAATCAAAAATACAAAAGAGTGTAGAAATTCTGAATCAACTTTCCAAGTGAAGCGATGCTCATTTAAAAAGCGTAAAATACAAATGGCATAAACAACAAATTCCAAAATTATGAAAAGTTTGATTTTTGACCTCATTTTACTTATAACTTATCAATCAGTTTAGAAATCCCTTATCATCATCCCAAAACAGATGAGCTTCATTTCGCTTTTTCCATATGTTTCCAAACTAAATGAGTGGGATCAGCCAGTTTTCAACGATTTATTAGGTAAACCAAAAATATCTTAACTGATTCTTGATCAGTGATCAATGACCATTGATCATGATCAGGGTCTTTATCTTTACTCTTTGATCTCTGACCTTACTATTGAAGTGATCGGAGTGCCGCCCACACCGGCTGCACCCCAACTCGCTCACATTCCAAGCCCCGCGGTGGCCACCAGCGACCAATATGCACGGGCGGCGCAACTGTTCGAGCACACTGTCGACACGCGACAGGACCCGTGCGACAACTTCTACGAATACGCTTGCGGACGGTTCAACAACAGCCAGTGGATGAGCTTCGATGCGGCACAAGGCAGAACGCTGAGCGCAATGCTTGATGGACTGAACGAACCCATCCAACAAGAAGAGGTGGTTTTGGGAGGTCGTCCCTGATCGGAATTCTGGAATTAAAAAATTGGAAATTCAATTTTCGGAATTTTGGTCAGAACCTGCACCCATTCTTTTATAATCAATAAATCTCAAACCAAATGTTTAGCGATTGAAATCTTTTAAGGGAATTAACAACAAACAACTGAAGTAAAGCTTTTTGACCCTTTCTGAATCATCTCCCTGCTGGTTACCTACCTATTTGTTAAATTCTCTGATAATATTTTCGCCTCTTACAGTTGCGCCCCGTTGTGCTTGCCAAACAGTTTTTCCGCCAATGCAAGGCCTTTTTGCCGCGGTGGCGCGAATGGACACGCGGTGCAAAGCGCGCACAGAATGCGTTGAAGCGGTTTCAGAACGCGAGCGGACTGGTGTTTCCGTTGTTCTCGTCGACAAAGCAAACTGTTGTTTGGCCCAATGCGGAAAAGTTGGGACATGCGCTTGGGTATCTGAGTGGTGTGGAGGGAGTGGACACACTGCTGACGACTTATGTGGACGTGGACTGGGCAGAGCCACAAGCTCGGGAGGACCGGTACACTTATCGTCTGTACATCGATCAGGTGGTCCCCATTTTGCTGGGAGTGTTCGTAAATTTTGAATTTGCAACTGATCAAGGCCACACTTGCACTTCCGCTTCCTTACTACTCGGACAAAGTGTGGCGTTTGGTCCGAGAAGCTTACAGAGACGAGATCACGCGACTCTTCATCGACTACTCCAAGGCAACTGGAGACCAAATGCAAGGCTATGAGCTGTGGTACGCTGTCAATGACATTCTCGATTTGGAACGAACAATAGCCAACCGGTTGATGAAGAGTGAGGAAAAACGCAGGTCCTGAAAAATATTTGATGCTCAAAAATATTTTAATAAATTTTTTTAATTTTGCACTTTTCCTATTCGATTTTTTTGATTTTCTCTGAGATTCAGGCAGCAAAAGACGATGTACAATCCGACCAAGTTGTCGCACAGCAACCTCACCTTTGTATCGATGCCACATTTCCTATTGGCACTGACCACCAAAGCGCGTCCAGAGAACCGGGATGCCATTTTGGAAGTATTGCGCAACAAGCCAATCATTTTCATGGAGCCCGAACTGTTCGAGCAGTACAACAAGGCATTCGTTGCTGAAGGGTCCTTTGGGTTCCAGCCAGAAGTGATGCTTAATTACCTGTATTATCGGTTGCTCCGAAACTATCGACAGTTCATTCCGGTACGATTTGATGCCTTTTTGGGCACACTTTGCGAATAGTATTGCAGAGTCCGAGTCGCGCAGTCGAAATATCTGAAAGGCAAAAGAAGGCAAATCTGAAGAATATCCCAAAAGATCTGATGGGCTTTGAAGGGTTGGAGATGGCACGTCATTTGACAGCGGAAGAGGCCAAACACTCTTTGCGGAGAGCGGACGAACGGAGATGGATTCGCGAAACGCTGCTTAACCGTTACGCGTGGGAGAAGCCGCCGATGGGAAAGCCATCCTTCCGGAAGCGAAGGCAAACCCAATGCCAAAATGGCAAAAGTTTAAATTGTGTCTTAAGACGTCTACCGACTGTTGCCGAAGGACAGTATGGACTGCTTGACGAGTACTGTGGCTTCTATTCGATAATGTACTTACCATTCGCAACTGCACGCGTACTGGTCGACCAATTGTTGCCTGGAGCCAAGGAGCGCAATACGTTCAGGCAGGTTCAATGGAGCCATGGAAAAAATCCATCGATTTGCATAATACGTATTAATTATCAACAAAAAGCTTATCTTGGCGCATTAATATTTAACAATTTGGAAAAAAATCGATTCGATTTTTTTAGAAAAAAGGTCGGCGAATTAGTGTCCTCCGTGGCGGACGGATTCAAGTCAATGCTGGAACAGTTGGAGTGGCTGAAGGAAGAGGACAGGCAGAACGCACTGCAGAAAGTGGCGCATCTGGTGCGCAACATCGGCTACCCTGATCTGGTGACGGACGACGAGAAGCTGAGTGCTCGACTTGCTCGGCTGCAATGGCGGAACCAGTCCAGCTACTTTGACATGGTCGAAGACATCGAGCAGTTCAATGCGGCAAATGCGTGGGACGCACTTCTTGTCACCGGGAACGCCGACCGCCAACAGTTCGGATCAGCGCCGGCTATTGTAAAAAATTATTTTGAAAAAAAAAATCAAAATTTTTGGAAATTAGGTGAACGCCTGGTATCAGCCCCAGCTCAATTCGATCACTCTCCCGCTCGGCATCCTCCAACCGCCCTTTTTCGACCCACAATGGCCTACTTCCATTAATTATGGCGCCGTAGGTGCAATCGCGGGTCATGAGCTCACCCATGGATTCGGTAAGCGGAAACATTTTTTGCAAATTACATTAATCATATAGAATTTCTTGATAAATTTCTTAATTTTGGTTTCTTTTTTGTTTAGGTTAGGAAGAAAATGCCTCTTTTAGGTTCAAATATTTATTCCTGCAATTTCAGATGACCAAGGCGTTCAATGGGATCATGAGGGTGCTCTGCGGGCCTGGATCTCCAATGCGTCACAAAACGCCTTCCGATCGATGGCCGACTGTGTGGTGAACGAGTACAGCGGTTTTTGTCCTTTGAACGGCACCGAAGTCAGTCCGTCCTGCGTCAACGGCTGGGAAACGCAGGGCGAGAACATTGCCGACAACGGCGGCATCATCGCCGCATTCCGCGCCTTTCGCAACGCATTGGCATTTAACGGACCGGACGCGCAACTGCCCGGCCGCCTTGTCAAGCAGTTCAGCCACGACCAACTGTTTTTCCTGTCTTTTGCCCGCGTTTGGTACTTCGGCGGTTGTCTTTTCAAATTTGGCGCCTTTTTTTGAAGGTGCGAACGACCGGTGGACTCTAACGAGGACGAGCTCTTCGCGCAACTTCTGCTCGACGTGCATTCTCCGCCCAAATATCGCGTGATGGGCACCCTGCGCAACTTCCCCGCTTTTCAAACGGCTTTCAATTGCCCAATTGACAAAATGTACACACCTTCGTCCGAGAAACATTGCAACGTGTGGGTGGATTCCAGTAAAGCAGGTAAGATACTAAGCCCATTTCTCTTAATGACAAAACTAACAGCTCTTAAACTATGAAAACATCTAGAAAATTAATGACTATTTATAATGATAATTTATCCAATAATACTTATTTTATGCACTTCATCAAGATATTTCAAAAATTTCTTCCGTGACAAGCATGTTAATATGGAAGCTTATTTTTCCCAATGATCCATATTTTATTCAAAATTGCACTTCTTGATAGATGTTTCCATCCCCAGAGCAAAAAGTACAATTGCAAATTTTATGCTTATGTTTGTAAATTATGACTTATACCCTTACTCCTCCTATTTAAAGCCGGAAAAATAGCCAAAAAGATTTGTTGGGCTACCCTCTTTGGCACAATGTCAGTGCTATCTGCTGGGCACGAACAAGAGTACCACTGGCTGAATATCCCAAAGCGCATTTTCCCTCACTTTTGCACAGTCCTTATGCGAACTTCAAGGCGTAAGGACCCGGCTTATTATGCGAGGTTATGCTGGGAATTGAACCCAGGCAGTCCTTTTTCATAAACAAGAGCAGTAACCAATGAACCAAAATCAACGTTTAATCCACAGCGAGCAACTTATTCCAAATGATTAGGAAATTTGGTAAATTTTCCCCATTTCATCACAGTCAATGGCATTCCCCCGACACCCGCACGGAGGCCATCGATAAATGTTCCGAAGCTGGAAGAATCCAAAGATCGCATATATTTGCAGACAGCAAAGTTGCTCGCCTCCTCCTTGGACACCGAAAAGGTACTTACAAAAAAATATATATTAAAAATTTTAAATTTTTGAATTTATTCTTTAAATTTTTGAATCGAAAATTCCTGGTCCCGTCCATGATAAATTGCAGGAGCCATGCAACGATTTCTACGGGTATTCATGCGGAAAATTCGACCGGCAAGTGCATACTGAACGGTCTCAACAACAGGCCGTGGTAAGCGCACTGTCTGCGCTGCTTGACAACTCCAACGATTTGCCAAATGTGATAAAAAAATTTAAAAAAATATATATATTTAAATTTTTTTGAAGATTCTTTACAAAGAGCAGTCAAAAGTGTTCTTTGCCAAATGCACGGAAGGCGTTACCAAATGGCGTCAGCAGACGAACGGAAGTCGAATTGTACGCGAACATATGGGCCGTTTCGCGGCCTATACCGGAACTCCCTTTCCGATGATAGACGAGGCATTGGGGTGAGGGCATTTTGAAGCTTTGAAAAGCCAAACGATAAATGACAACAAAAAACAGTAAACAAACAAATTACGAATGGCCTGACGATGGCAGATGGAATCTGGGCGAAACTTTGGCATATTTGAGCAGCAAATACGACATTGACGTCCTGTTGTCGCCATTTGCGGACACAAATTGGGGTAGGCAATTGGGTTTTTAAAACCTGCTGAAGGTAAGAAGCGGAAAAAAAGCTTTCTAATCGGGTTGATCACACAAGAGATACATAATAACTTGATTCAATCACTAATATGCAAATTTCGTGTTCTAATCACAGATGGACACTGGGAACACAGACCCCCCCCCCCCAAACCACTCAAAATGATCCCGCATCCCGTAACAAAATGGATAGGATCTCGCAAAAATTTTGAAAATTTTATCAGAAAAATGCAACAAAAACTGAAATTTTGGAATCAGAGGGTTTCGCAAAGGGTAGCATCCCGCACAGCAGGAGGTCCCACAAAATTTTTGAATTTTTTTTGGGAGGGGAGTGGGGACAACCTGTGCTTCTATTTTCTATTACGTATTATATTGGAACGACCTTTTCAATAGGTGGACACCGAAGCAAACAGCCGTACACACTGTACATTGACCAGGGCGCATTGGCACTTCCCTTCCGGTGACCATTTATTACCAAGCACATTTTTTCACCAGAAATTTTAAAATGTTTTTCCCTTTTTCCGAATGTATTCGGACAAAGTGTGGCCGCTGATCAACAGTTCATTCGCCGATGCTGTGACCGAATTACTGACCAAATATGCGCTTGTCCGTACTGCACACGCGGAAGAAGCCAAAGTGAGGGAAGTCGCTGAGGAGTGTGTCCGATTTGAGCACACGCTGGCCAGTCAACTGATGAATGGGGACGAAGCACAACGGAGCAATTTCACGCGAATGTACAACACAGCTGAGGTTGGATTTATCAGATCGATCAAAAATGAATTCATGCGATCGATCGATTTTAGCTTCCGAAGGCACGTGAATCGCTAAAATGGGTGGACTTGAAGACTTATTTGTATTATCTACTTTTTTGGAATTCGGGAGACACTAAGTTGTATGAGCACGTGATGAAGCCAAGGTCCCAATTGGTGATCATGGAGCCAGAAGCCATGGCCAAGCTGCAGCACGCATTCAAGGTGTTCAGATGCGATAGCCAATACATTCAATCACTACTGAAGAATTTGACAGAATCACAACCCTTATGGGTTCACGCCACGAAAACTAGCCAATTACCTGAACTTCCGACTGCTTCTTGCGCTCTCAGTCTACTTTGAAAGTGACTCACCGTTTGGGCCCGGGCCTCTGGCCAAAGTCTTCCAACGCGTCGGATCTGTGGAACAAAAGTACAGTCGACAAACAGTGGGACGACCCATCTGGGAGGAGACAGCGTTGGTCAAGCAGATCGACCATCATGATGTCCATCTGCAGAATTTGACTGCACAGACAGCCTACTCGATGGAGTTCGTTTTTGGATTTTATTTTTGGAATTTGAAATTGAAAAACAAACAAACAGAACGCTGGTCGGATGTGCTGTTCTGAGCATGGAGCAATTGTCCGCGCAGACTGCACGTCTTTACCTGGATAAGGTGCTGTTTCGGGAGCGTGATCGGTTGGCAATACGCCAAGAAGCGGATCGAGTTGTGGAGCACACTGTACACGGGTTCAACTCCTTGCTGGAACAGTTGATTTGGATGAGCCCTGAAGCGAAAAAGATTGCCTTTGAGAAAATGTCCAACTTGGTAACAACATCCCTAAATACAAAGATTTTAAACCCAATAAAGTCGATTGATATGTATGCTTTATCAGGTGCGCAATATCGCATTCCCGGATTGGATCTCGGACGATTCGCTTCTGAGTGCTTATTTGAAAGACTTTCCTCTGCTGAGCGAAGAGGACAGCTTTGTCGATGCATTATTAAAAGTAACCAAATTCAATCGCAAAAAGTCATGGGAACCGCTCGGCTGGGAGGGACACCCGCCGAATCGGACGGGCTTTGCCGATGTGCGACTGACAATGCGAGTCCGCGTCCAGTATCAGCCGGAGCTGAATGCGCTTTCAGTGCCCCTGGCAATTCTGGTGCCACCATTTTTCCACGCGAATGCCCCATCGTCGCTCAACTATGGCA
The DNA here is from genome assembly GCA_016433075.1 of Hoplolaimus columbus. Taxonomy (NCBI): domain Eukaryota; kingdom Metazoa; phylum Nematoda; class Chromadorea; order Rhabditida; family Hoplolaimidae; genus Hoplolaimus; species Hoplolaimus columbus. The sequence goes on along the minus strand of JAEHOM010000036.1, from coordinate 10,258 downwards.
TGCTGGGCTCTATTTTGGGCCGTCAACTGGCCCATGCCTTCGGTTTGGGCTTATGATATGAATACCCAAACTCTGATGAATTCTATTTTTTTAACTTTATGTTCAGACAATATTGGCGTCCAGTTCGATGCTTTTGGCAGACTTCACCGATGGATCGATTTGAGCTCGTCTTCCGCCTTCCAACAGTTAGCCCAGTGCCTGACTGATCAATTTGGACAGTTCTGTCCTAATTGCACTGCTGGGGATTTCTATTCCCAAAGTCAGCACATAGCCAACAATGGGGGTATGCACGAAGAAGCCGAAATTTCAAAATAAAACAAATGCGAAATTTAGGCGTCAGAGCCGCATATTGGGCATTTATGAATGCAGCAAACTATCGCGCCAATGAGTTGGCTTTGCCTGACCCACTGATGGACCAGTTCGGACATGACCAACTGTTCTTTCTGTCCTTCGCCCAATTTTGGTGTCAATCGGAAGAGCAGGAGCTGCTGGAGTTGTCCGCCTCCCCGAAAAACCGACTTATGGGCGCTCTACAGAACTTCGGTGCCTTCCAAACTGCATTCCATTGTCCTCGGGACAGTGCCTATGCACCATCATCAGAACCGCACTGTGACGTGTGGACCAGTGATGTGAAGCTTGGTAATAATAAAAGGGACACCAAAAACAGCAGGAAAATACCATTTTAGAGGTGAACCAAACTTCTCTGTTGGAACCAGTGCCGTCCCTGAACATACCGTCCAGAGAGAGTGAACATTCAGCCAAATTTGAACAAGCTTCTGCCTACTTTGAGGCTTCTGTTGACACCGACCAAGACCCCTGCAACAGCTTCTACGAGTATGCATGCGGTGCCTTTGACGGACTGAGCTACTTTGTGCGGAACGACATCCAAAATATGGCAATTCTGGCAGAGGCACTGAAACAAGCAGACACTCATGAACAGGTTTTCCACCCAAAAATGAGCTTCTTCAAAAGCAGTCTTCGAAAAGAAAATATCCTCATTCAATTTTTACCGAATAAATTCAAAAAAGTATCCGATCAAGCTATCTAATGGTAGAATCAAATCATATTCTCGAACATAATAAATTTAGGTTTGAATAAAGGTGGAATTTTAAATTTTATAATGAATTGTTTGTTTTGTATTGTAAAAGTGTGATGTGATTTCTGCAGATCGAGCCTATTGACAAAGCCAAGTTGGCCTTCCGAAAATGCACCTTTATGATGGACAACATGTTCACCTTCAATAAAGTGCTCAAAGAAGCTAACCTGCCTCGAGAGAAGTTCTGGCTGTTCCAAAAGAAGACTCGATTAGTTAATCAGAATATATTGAAGTGATCAGCCAATAATAATCAATCAATATTCCCATGCAGGATTTTCCGATCTTTCTTGGCCAACAAATTGGCTGGCCCAGTACTGAAGAGCTGTCCAAAGCGCTGGGTTTTCTGGGTGGCTCCATGCTGGTTGACACATTGACCAGCTTCTGGGTGGACACCAACTGGAAAAATCCAACATCGAATCAGATGGTAGGTGATCTGCTATAGACTGTATTTGAGATGATATCGATGGATGTCCCTTTCTAACAGCCTTACGCACTTTACATTGATCAGCCTATTCTGTCGTTTAACCCCGCCTACTACAAGCCTGACATGTTCCCGTACATCTATGATCAGATCGAGTCACTCATTTTTTACCTAAAAGAACAGTCATCAAAAGACAAATTTTCAAATTTAGAGCACTCATGGAGGATGCTCTCATTGCAATGGCCGACTACATGAAAGTGGACTACAAGTGGAATGACCTGGACAACGCTGTTCAAGTTCGGAATACTTTTAGAAATGACCATTGACCTGTGATTGCAGGATTTGATTGACTTTGAGTACAAGTTGGCCAACAGCTTCCTAGTGAACGAACGCATCCGGGAGGCGGATCTGAACTCGCGCTTCAATCTGTTTACGCTCCAAAGTGCCCAAGAGCAGTTTCCTTTCCTGAACTGGACCATCTTCCTCAGAGAACTGAGTGCAAATGCGCCTTTGGAAGTTCAAAAACAGTTACAGCGATCGGACTTCCGCTTCCTGATTATGGAGCCGAATGTATTGGCCAAATTGGGCAACGCATTGAAGCCAGGGAACAGCTTCAACTTCACAGCGAACCAGTTGATCAACTACCTGTACTACAGACTGATCCTCGACAATGCGGACTACATTCCTATTTCCTGGCTTGAAGGTGGATTGCATTCCGGAGACGGTTCCATTGAAGCAAAATCCCATAATGGTGAACAAGCACTGACTGTGCTCATAAATTCAAAATTGCCAATATTTTAGTAGGTGATAAGCCAAATTTGAAGCATTGGCATCGGAAAAGCGCCAAATACCATGAACACAAAATGAGCATTGTTGGAGACGAGCCAGAAGAACATCGGTACAGACCCCCGGTGGGCAAGCCAAAGCGACTGCCCAAATTTGACGAGGCCAAAGTGCGCAAAATGAACGACGAAATTGTACGTGTTGAAGTTGTTTTTTTTGGGGGATGGGGCGGGGACAGAAGTAAGAGGCACAAGTCTGATTTTAATTTTCAACTGAAGTCATATACGGACATCACGTGCTCTGCCTACATTGTAACCATAATGGATATGGTCAGCGATCGCCTTTGGCTTGATCGAAGCGTGGAAAGCTCGGAAAGTCGCCAGAAGCTTCAGAGTGATGCCGAGAAAATTATGAACAGGTCAGCAAGACAAAGGGAGCCTTTGGTATCGTATGGGTACAATCGTACAGTGATTCTGTAGTCGAATCCTGTAATAATTCCGACTATTCTTGTTTCAGTGTGCTACTGAGTTTCCGTTCGATGATTGAACAAATCTCGTGGATGTTGCCCCAGGCGAAAGCAGCTGCCTACAGGAAGCTGGATAGCATCGTGACTAATATTGGCTGGCCAGAATCAATGCTGAACAATACCAAGCTCCGAGAGCACTACGCAGGGCTGCAGTCATTCAGTGAGAAAGACAACTTCCTAACCATTTGGGAAGGCGGCCTGAAATTCCTGTACTTCCGTCAATGGGCACTACTCCTGAAGAGACAGGGAACGGACCGAACCGAGTTTAATGGGCCGATCATGATGGTACGTCTCGGTCGGTGTTTGGACAAAACATTCATCATGTCGAACACAGACAAATGCATGGTACCAGCCGCAGCTGAACTCCATCACCGTGCCAGCTGCTATTCTGTCGCAGCCTTTTATGGACACGGAATGGCCAGATTCAGTCAAATACGGGGCCATCGGCACTGTACTTGGCCACGAGCTTAGCCATGGATTTGGTAAAGAAAATGGCTAAATGGCTGTTGTTTCTACATAAATGTTCAGATAACCACGGCGTGCAGTGGGATTCGAACGGAGCAATGGTCAAATGGTTGGACCAAAAGTCCCAGATCGCATTCAACCGGATGGCGAAGTGTGTTATCAACGAGTACGACCACCTGTGTCCGTTCCCCGAATATGGCGACGTTCAACCTGCCTGTGTCAATGGCAGCAAAACCCAAGGCGAGAACATCGCCGACAACGGAGGTGCTTTTTGGGCTTTGAAGAGAACTCTTTGAGCATTGCACAACTCTCGAAGGTATCCACGCCTCTTATCGAGCCTATCGCGCAGCTCTCGAGGTGGACGGACCTTCAAAAGCGTTGCCCGGGGAGTTGGTTGGCCAGTTCAGCCACGATCAGCTGTTCTTCCTGTCCTTCGCTCAGCCGTGGTGCGAAGTGCCAAACGAGCACAGCACCTGGCTGCAGTTGCTGAGGGACGTGCACTCGCCCGCCAAATACCGCGTGTTGGGCTCAGTCCGGAACATGCCCGCCTTCCGGGATGCCTTCAGCTGTCCGGCGGGTGCTGACTATGCGCCGAACACACACTGCGAAGTGTGGGTGAGCCCTGTGGGCTCGAAATGTAAGTTCTGAGTGAGCTGAGAATGTTTGAAGTATCGAATTGCTTAAACAGCCAAATTCCTAAGCTTTTCCATACTCGAATTCTGATTATATCTCATAAGAAACCTATTAGCAAGGAATCATAACTTTTTAACCTTATACAGCGATCGGCTCTCATCAGACGTCCAATGTGCTTAACCTTCCCGAGCCAAGTATTGTTAAAGCGGATGACGCGGAATATGTGCCTTATATGAAAGCCGTTGAGATTTTTAAGTAAATTTAAAAAAAATTTTCTTAATATTTAAAATTTTTTTTTAATTTTTTTCTTAAACAAAATTTTTTATGTAGTTTTAAGAGTACGCCTTTGAGATTTTTAAGTAAAGTGAAAAGGAAAAAATAAATAAATAAAAGTTTTGGCCTTTGAAGAGATTCCATGGACTTGAGCATGGACCCATGCACTAACTTCTATGAATATGCATGCGGCAATCAGCAAGGTGGACCAAAAGGCGTCGAAACTTATCGAGAAGACAATTATGAACGCATCGCCGCAGCTATTGAGCAGCTTGAGCCGGTATTGCTTTATGATCATTAACTTTTGTTTCCTAAAATTTTGAACTCGCATTTTGCTCAAATAATAAAATTTCAAAAAAGTTATTACAATATAATTTTTTTATTCAGTAAAATCAAAAGAAGTTAACTCGTGGTCGCACTTAAACTTTTTCCTTATATACGATATTTTAGCAAACAAATTGTATTTGTTTGAAAGGCACAATGAACAAATTTTGAATGGCTTTTTCCACGACAATAATACAAGAACCCAATTTCCCAGAAACCAAAATCTGCGTTGGCGAAGCTAAAGCAATTCTTCACAACCTGTGCCACAGCACTGCCCCATTTGGACTCTCTGATCGCAGATGGTGCCATGGTCTTGGCCAAGGTCAATGCCTTCAGGGCATTCACGGGGCTGGACTTCCCACTGTTCTCAACCCAATCGATGCCCGCCATGCCGAACGGCGAAGCCCTGGCCAAGGCAGTGGCCTGGTTGTCCGCCAAGGAAGGCGTGAACAGTCTCGTCAGTCCATTCGTTTCTGTGGAGCTATCGACGGAGAAGGCGCCTAAGCAGTACCGACTGTTCTTGGACCAGAACACTCTCGCATATCGGGTACCGTATGAGTATGAATGGAGTTAGCAATTAGCATCCTGAGCAGGAAAAGTATAATCAAGACGTTTTATTTTTTCATTTTTTTCTATATAACATAATAATTTTGCTCAACTAGTTTTGAGCTTTTGAGGCATACCTAATTTTCTGAGAAACATCCTGCTTTAGGTCAAACTATTCATGGAAAATTTCTTAGAAAACCTTCTACCAACCGAATGCGTGGAAAGCCGTGCACGATGATTACGCATCAAATGCGAAGATAATAATGGCACGATTTGGCGCAGTTCTTGGCATAACAATGCAGAAGAGCACGTTAGAAAGGGCGGTTAACGAACTGCTGAGCTTGGAGCTGAAGCTTGCCAGCAAATACAGCACGGACGAACAGACCCGCAGAGACTTCGGAAGATGGAGCGGCTCAGAGCTGAAGCTGAGCATCGCCAACAGACTGTTGCCCTTCCTTCGCTGGGACATTTACGTTCAGGTTAACATTGGCATACTGATTGTCATACTGTACATATGGCATACGGTACAAATTTGAATTTTCAGCAACTGACCAACTTGAGCGGGGTCAGCCTCAAGGAAGATCCTCAGGAAATGAGCGCATATTTCATCGAAGAAAAGGCGATGGAGGCACTCAGCGATGCGATAGCGAAGGGTGCTCGAGGGGACCAGCAGGACGGGATAATGCCTGCGCATCTGATCAACTACCTGTTCTTCCGACTTCTCCTCCAGAATGCAGAGTTCCTTCCACCAATTGAATCTGAAAAATATGTTCCAGTTCTGAGTGTAAAATTTACCGTTTAAAATGTGAATTTTTGGAGAATAATAATTTGTTTCGAAGGAGCCATTTGAGCGACTGAGACCTAAACATTTGAATGCAAATGTGAGCTGTGCAATGCAAGCATCAGGAGGAGGCTTAGCGATCGCTAGTGCGCGAGTATTCATTGAATCGCTCTATCCTGATGGTCAAACACAGAGAGATCAGAGCCGAATGTGATTTTTGTCACACTTTTTTCATAATTACGCAATCAGCAGTAGTAAGTGCATTTATAAGGGGTGCGATTGGGCTGATCAATGGAGTGCGTCATTCCTATCGCGCAATGCTGGAGGAATTGGACTGGTTGGACGAGTCCAGCCGGTCAGAGGCCAACACCAAACTGGACCATCTGCAGATGAACGTTGGGTGGCACGATTGGGTGTTTGATGATTCTGCATTGGATGCCTATTTGGAATCGCTTGAATTTACTGCCAACAATGACTACTTCCAATCCTTGGATAAGCTAACACAGTTCAACAACTTTCTTCATTTCCGCCTTCTCAACAACGAAAAAATCAACCGAACTGACTTCCAGAGTGTGGCGATGTCAGAAATGAATGATGTCTTTTATATGGTAAGCACCAGTGAATTGCAGAGCATCCAACTGTAATTTTGTTTAGTTTGAGTTCAACTCTCTAACGTTGCCGGAAGGCATAATGCGCAAGCCGTACTTCGACCCCGCATGGCCCACTGCATTGAACTATGGTGCCCTTGGGGCGATGGCCGGGCGTGAACTATCGCACGCATTCGGTTGGAGTCAAAAAATTAAAAAAAAAGTGAGAAATAATCTTTTTTGTGATGATCAGACGATGCTGGCGCGCACTGGGCTTCTGATGGGTCGTTGCGACGGTGGATGAGTGATCGGTCATTGTCGAGCTTCGAGCGAATGACCAAATGTGTTGTGGAGGAGTACGATGCGTTCAATGTGCTTGATCCGAGCAGATATCAGCCCAACAACATCAGCGGAGCACGGACTCGGCCGGAGAATCTGGCCGATAATTCGGGTAAGCTCGTGATACTATTGATGAGAAGGGCACAATAATTTGGAGATCAATTTCGAGACGATATCTAACAGTAAAATAAAAGACAATGGAGTATACTAGATCAGCCTATCAGTTTTTTGTCTTTCCGAAAACAAATTATGGCTGTCAATTCTATGTGAGTGCGCAACAGTATGAATTAACTAATAAGTACCAAGCTAGGTCAAGAATACTTAGTTAGTCAAATGTGGCCAATATTATGTGTATATGTGAATGTGATCTTTTTTCATAAAGGTCTGATTGCGGCCTATCGTGCTTACCAAACTCATCGTGCGCTCAACGGTCCGGATCCGCGACTGCCAGATTTGGCTCTGTCGGGACTGTCCCATGACCAGCTGTTCTTCCTGTCGTATGCCCAACCGTTGTGTCAACAGCCCGTGCCCAGTGACGAGGAGTTATTCCGTCAAATTTTGGTCAGAATTCGGTCGAAATTCGGAACTGAATGATGTCATTGTTTGCAGGTGGGAACAAACGCACCTCCCAAGTATCGTGTGCTCGGTTCCATTCGCAATTTTCCTGCCTTCCGTGCGGCATTTAACTGTCCAATGAACAGTGTGGAAAATGATTCAAAAAAGTGTCGCATTTGGATGCCAGAAAAGCCCGATTTCTGATCAATCAATCAATTAGTTCTCAACATGTTATTTGATTTTGTTATAACCAAAAATAAATAAATAAATAAAAATAATAATTCGAAATGAAAAATAAAATTCGAATAAACTGAATGCAAATTATAATGGATTATGAAAGAGCACCAAAAGCATTTGGACTAATAAGATGAAACATAATCAGTTTGTGTATGAATCCAACAAACCATCTCCAATAAACACCTATTACAACAAGTCTGTTTAGAAATGCATGTCACCTCGAATATTCTGCTGATTATGCCCGAAAGCATTAGGATTAGGGCAAACAACGAACACTTCCAAGCTAAGAATCCATTTTTCCGTCCTTATTGGCAGCGTAAATATAGTGACAACCGTTGTATTGTTAGTCGAACGTAAAAGACAGAAAAATTATGGCTTTTTTCATATCAATTAATGAAAAAATTTAAAAAAAAAAGATATATAGGTAATAACATGAATACGTCACTCTTTTGTCAGAGTGCACCACAACTACAGCCTAACATTATTACAAGGTGGATTATGGAAAATGGGCGTGTGATCAACACCAAATCCAGCAAAGCTCATCGCGAAATTGAGAGTCCCTACCGAAGAACATCACAGTCGTCATAATCCCTTGCTACATAGCACATGTTACGTCAGTAGCACAGTTGTCCATCGGCGCAATGAGAGTGATGAGAGACCAATTAGGGCAGGTTCAGAAAGGCACTATAAAAGGGAGAGAGTCCACTGCTTGCACAGTTCGCATTCAAATCGCCAAATTCCCTCCCGCAACCAACACAACAGCCAAGCCACTGTTCCTGGCACTCAAATGGCCCAACCATCATCATTGCCTGCTGTTGTCGCGATCCTCTTGCTGAGCTTTGGCCTCACCGTGTTGGCCTTCCACGGCGGACTGACCAAGGAGCAATATGAAGCGCTGCCCGAGTGCAGACCGGGCGAGGGCCCAACCGGACCGCCGCCGACAGGGCCTCCGCCCGCGGGCTTCACCCACCCGACGCCCACGTGCCGTCATCCGCGTAAGCCAATTCGGAGAAAATCCACGCATAAATCTTGGCAAAAAAGAACTGATCGGTCCTAAAATTACATTCAGATCCGACTGGTACACCACCGCCTTCAGTCTAACAGCAGGGCTGATAAGTGCATTGTTCTATGATGAATGAAATGGGAAGACAACACAACCGTTGAAGGGCAGACCAACACGTGCCGATCGATTTTTGCTCTTCTCATAACGTTTAATGCTTTAATGCAATAAATCCAAAAAATGTTCAAAATATTTTTAGATAAAGGGAATAGACAATCTAAAGAGTTCTCGGTTTTCCAGTATCAAAAAAAGAAGATGTATATTTATGCTAATACAATACATATAGTCGTCATTTAGTGCACTTGTTGTTTTTATTTTTATTTTTTTTTAAATTAACAACCACAGCCACGTCTGGATCAAATGCTTTTTCCGACACATTACATTCCATTTTCTGCATTCCATTTTTTCGAACAATTCTCCAATTATCTACCTAATTGGGTGTAGTATTGCGTCAGTCTTTGAGTAGTCAGTTGGTATTATTATCAGTCATTTAAGTGCAGCATTTAGCTCGGCTCACCGGCCTACTTGGGTGGGATTGCATTGTAAATTCCGGCAAATTGGCTGTCGCCATTATTGGGATTTACATAACTGCTGCTGAGTATGCAGTTTTTCTAAACATTGTACAAGAATAGCTTAAGTTCATTGCATTTATGCATTTCATTTAAAAATCTACTCTTTTATGTCCACCATTGACTGGATGCCAGAGGCTCTATTTATTAGGCCATATCAGTCAAATGTCTACAATACACTTGGTCAATTGGAATCTGTGCAAAAACTCGTGTCTAAAGAGCATCTTCGTGGAGTTGGCAAAATTATTCTGAAGTTTGAATTTGCATTTTTAATTGGTTGACACTGAGTGTGAGTTCTAATGTGATTAGTCTTTAACAATTAACATAAGATATGGCTACGAAACCAGTGTCGAAGCCATCATTGCGCACCGTCACTTCGAACTCGAGCCAAACGAGGCATTGCTCGAAGAACCGTTGGACAGAAAAGGGAGTTCGACACTGCGTAGCGCACTTTTGTGGCAAATTACTGCGATGAAAGCCAAAGCCAAAGTGATCGCAGTGGGCGGAATTGGAAGCGTGAAGCAATGGTATCCGATCAGTTTTGGTGAGCAAAAAAAAATGAATCAAATAATAAAGCAACTCAACGAAACGATATATTAAGAAAGAAAAATTAGAATCCAATGAAAAAAATATGAACTCAAAACACAGTTTGACATCAAAAGCAAAGTGCGCAATATCATTTAGAATATTAGCCGCTTTACGGTACTATTTTTGCTTTACGGTAACCATATAAGAAGGCTATTTATTAACAAAAAACCAAACCATTTCAAAAATTTCAGGTAAGCATGCTTCTATTGACACTACACCATGGGAGGACGAATACTTTCTGCACGAATGTGCCGAATATCTTGTCAAGAATGAATTGCACAATCTGTTTATGTTGGGTATTCATTCTGCTGTTGCGGTTGAGGGGGATTCAAATACCCCACTTTGTGTAGAGATCATCCATCCTGGTGAAGCGATGAATAAATCTGAAGTCATTTATCATTTAATTTATTTTTTTACTAAACTTCTTAGGATTTTACTTTTGTTAATTTTATTTCATTTAGGTATTATTTTATTG